>CM025682.1:1178321-1218968 GCA_014621495.2 Entosphenus tridentatus | reverse complement strand
TCTGGGGAGCGTGTGCAATAACAATTACACCACTATGGGAGCATTCCTTCGCCCTATATAAATAGACATTCAGTGTAAACAATTGCACAATATTCTTAGTAAAACCCCATGACACGGAATAGGCAGAACCTAAAGGAACACGAATTATCCTCTGTCTTATTAAAAACTCTTGCAGATATTCATCCACTGGGGTTGGAATCTGGATTTATCCCCAACAAGGCATTTGTAGCCTCTTCTTACATTCCGGGCTCAGAGCCCTATCTCGCCCGGCTCAACTCCCGCATTGGTCACTGGCAGCCCCTGAGCACGAAGCGAGCGTATCTGTATGTGAACCTGCCGGCGAGGTGCTACGTGTATGGAATTGACATCCAGGGATCCGTGCCAGAGTACGACGATAAAGTTCATGTCAACTCGAGTTGGGTGACGTCGATGGACATGTCCTTGTTTGATAACAAAAATCTCATACATTCCGAGGTACGTACCTTTTCTGGTATTTTTTTTATACTGCACTGCTTGCTATATTTTGATGACACATATCCTTTTTTCCCTTGACTATACAGCGCATACTACCTGCAATGATCGGTGCATTGACACAAACACATTTAATAAAACCTTAAGAGTTGGAAAGAGAAGCGTGAAGAATTAGCATGCTTGTAATTATAATGATAGACAGAAAGAGGAGCCCATGCAGTCGAAGACTATGCTGGTTAATCAGTCACACAATTTAAACTTAAGATAAGTAAGGGGGCTTGGGCAGGACGCGTCGCTAGAAGGGGCGATGGCTAATGGTCAAGAATAATGGTAGAGAAAAGACCAATGAACGGAATGCGTCCAAGAGAACGTCCACTAAGGAGATGGAGCAATTAAATCAGCTCTTGTGCAGGTTTCTGGTGGATTGTAACATCGGGAGGTCCTGAGAGATGGCAGTGGCTTGGAGAAGCCTTATTCAGCCATGGGTTTACAAAGATGATGATTATCTCGGCCTCACTGTGCGCTGCGTTGCACCGCTATCCGTGTAGTTAACCTCGCATCCAATAAACCTTCAGAGCCAGGGTGAACATCCGACTCCAAACGTATTTAATGAATTGAACGAGGTAAAACTGATGGAAAAACATAGCACAAGTACAGCATGTTATATCAATACAATGAATGAACACTACAGCACCATAACATTCTCTTAGATAACATGAATTCAACAATAGATCCTGCATGGACCAGGTACCTACATTAGTACTGAACATCTATACAAGGGAATAAGCTACTGTGTTAAATAAAGGCACATCGTGTAATCATCACACTGCACCCCAAATGTACAGCACTACATATAACACTGAAATGTGGATGAGACATTTCGTCATCCTTGCTCTCAAGATCGCAATATAATTACTTGGGTACAATTCTGACTCGACTTGTTCAATTACAAGTAACATTTACAATAAGGCAAGTTGCAGACTTCGTTGTTATCTAGGCCTCGTTTTTATCATAACAATTTAACGGCATTATAAAGGCACTTGCACCATTATAACAGTCATTCTAACATTATAACAGTATTCTCAATATTATAAGAACATAAACGAACTTACAGACAATGCTTCTTAAAGTCCCATAATGTACAGTTACAGCTGCCTTCGCTGGGACGCGATGTGTGCCACCATTTTGAACTCTGTGTAATAATTGTAATAAAGCTCTTGGAGACGACTT
The DNA here is from genome assembly GCA_014621495.2 of Entosphenus tridentatus. Lineage (NCBI taxonomy): Eukaryota > Metazoa > Chordata > Hyperoartia > Petromyzontiformes > Petromyzontidae > Entosphenus > Entosphenus tridentatus. Next base: position 1,217,267 of record CM025682.1, on the reverse strand, counting down.
CTGGAATCCGTCTTTTATTCACTTAGGTTACAGTTACTTCACACTGCTGATAGGCAACGTGAAGTGGACAGATAGACCGAGAGAGACGCACTGCCACGTGGCAACTCGGAGCCCCGCTCCCGCGTGGCCCCTTCCTCCGTTCATTCCCGTTCTGACCACGTGTCGTTCCTCTCTACCCCTATTTAATACCCGGGTCACGTGGTACGCTTCAGCCAATCCTCGTTAGCCTGCATCGAATCTTCCAGGCTCCCTCGTCAGCTTCCGGGACCACGCCCCTGACTCGTCTCCCCATTGGCTGTGGCCAAAGCCAGCAGAACCAATCTCCCTAGCTGTCACCTCTCCATCACGTCAGGGCCATGCCCCCAGGCTTCCCCCCATTGGCTGTAAACCAGGACCGGCAGAGCAAATCGCCATGACGAGTTGTGATATGTCAATGAGCCGGATATAGCCTCATATTACATCACCCCCCCCCCCCCCCCCCGGTGTAAAAAGTCAGCCGTCTCGGCTGGGAAAAGGGTGACAAGCCGAATCCAATTTAGATTATTATTATGGCATCTGAGACGCATTAACAAGGTAAGGAGGGAATAGGCGTCTACGCACCAAGGAATTCAACCATTAACAACAGACATACATTAGGGCGCCCCTGTAGCGCAGTAACGACAGGGTAACAGACCACAAGGCAATCATTACTAACGAAACGGAAGAGATTTCGACCGCGTACGCGACGCAGGACCCTCTTCGTTTTTCGCGCATGGTCGCCTCGCCGCCCGATCTGCAGGAGGTGGTTGCCGTGGAGAAGAAGAAGAATGTTCGGTTTCGGTCATATCTGGGATAAGTCCCGTTGGAAGAGGGACCTCAGTGGTCTCGTTGTCCCTCAAAACCTGTTCATCTGCGGGGGGTACAACACAGCCCAGCTGGGGATCAACGGACGAGGCAAGTGGCACATTCGGCACGCCAGATCCCGGTAGGTCAACAAAGTGGAGATGAGGGGCCAGCACGCGGGTCAACGTAGGGTTTGAGTCGCGATGAATGGACGTACCACCGACGTTTTCCGTACTGGACGCGAACACTCTGTGGGTTCTGAATGTCCACCAACGTCACAGGCCCCGGCCAAGGCTTGTGCAATTTAGGGGATGTGCCCACCGGCACCTGAGGGCAGTGGAGCCATGCCAAATCGCCCACCAACCAGGGAATGTGGGTGCGCGATCGGCGCGCACACCTCTCGTTCCTGGCCTGCGTACGGGCCGTCGCACATCTGGCGGCCTCTCGCGCCTCTGTAACCCATTCAAGCGAGTCCCGTACGTGATCAGGCAAGAAAAGGGACGGTTGTTTCCTCGGCTTACCCAGTTGTACATCAATGGGGGGTACGTTCTCACGACCATACATCAGGAAAAATGGTGAATATCCCATGGACGCGTGCGGAACCATGCGGTATGGCGCTAAGACGCCCGGTATGTGCAAGTCCCAATCGGTCTGCTTTTCACTCACCGTGTGACAGCATAGCCGAAAGGGTGCAGTTGAATCATTCCACCATGCCATCCGTTTGCAGATGGTAAGTGGAAGTGCGGATTTTCTTTGTGCCCAGCGCATCGCAAACCTCCTTGAGCAATTTGGAGGAGAAGTTACGTCCCTGATCTGTGAGCAGCCTCTCGGGTGCTCCTTTATGCATGACATAACCATTCAAGAAAGCCTCGGTGATGGACACGGCCGTTTGGTCAGGCAGAGGCCAGGCCATAGGCCATCGAGAAAAATATTCGACCCCGACCAAAAGGTATTTGTTACCCCTAGCTGATGGAGGGAATGGGCCCAGGATGTCCAGAGCAACTAGTTCATTGATACGGGATACCTCAATCGAACGTAGTGGCGGAACATAATGTTGCCGAGGCGGTTTCCTCTTCGCACAATCATTGCATGACCGGACAAAGTCAGTGACATCTGCCATCACGCCGGGCCAAAAGAATTCTCGTTGCATCGCGGCCAACGTTTTCTGCACGCCGAGGTGCATCAATTTGTCAGCGTGCAGGGCGCGGAGCAGGTCATGGCGAAGGGATGTCAGCACGACCAGGCGTGAACGGTCAGACAATCCATCAGTACACATCAATAGTCCCGCCTAGCCCCGGAACATCTGCCATTTCCATCCCGCCAAATGAGCTCTCGGTTTCCCGATTAGTTTCCGCAGCGGAGCCAGAGAGGCATCGGCCTCCTGCTCGCGTAGCCACACCGAGTGCGGCAACCACAGTGTATCGTCGGCGCCAACGGGCACATCCTGGCCTTCATCGTTCGACATTGCCCCCATAACCGGACAGGGCGAGGTAGGCAGCGCTGCACAGCGGTGTGTACCCGTCAGACAGGCACATGGAGGAATGGGTGGCAACCTGGAGAGAGCGTCCGCGTTGGCATGGCGAGCACCCTTGCGGTACGTGATATCGAAGGAAAATTCCTGTAACGATTCCAACCACCGAGCCAATTTCCCCAATGGTTGGTCCAATTTTACGAATATTGCAAAGCCGCGTGGTCAGTGCGTACGAGGAATTTCCTTCCATACAGGTACGGCTGGTACTAGCGAACAAAATATACGATCGCTAAGAGTTCCCGCCTCGTCACGCAATATCACGTTTCGGCAGGGGACAGAACCCTGCTGCCGTATGCCACCACTCGCTCGACTCAGTCTTTCCGTTGCGACAAAACGGCTCCTATGCCGATATCGCTAGCATCCGTGTCAAGTATGAACGGCTGGGAAAAGTCTGGGTAGTCGAGCGTAGGCGCCATGGCGAGGTGATCCCAAAGAGATTGAAAAGAGCGTTCCTCTTCCGGACCCCATTTCAATCTCTGATTTTTCCCTGTCAGAACATGCAGTGGCTTAGCCAGTGTCGCGAAGTTCTTAAAAAAACGGCGATATTAGGATGTAAACCCAATAAAGCGCCATACGTCGCCCACCGAAGTGGGTGTGGGCCACTCTCGGACACACTTCGTTTTCTGAGGGTCCATGGACACACCGTCCGAACTGACGATGTGACCCAAGTATCGGATGGACCCTTGCAAAAGGTGGCATTTCTTTGGTGTAAATTTTAGGTCAACCGAGCGCATCCTCTGAAAGACAGTCTCTAGGCGTTGGAGGTGTTCCTTGAACGTGCGGCTGAATACGATGATTTCGTCCAAATATATGAGGCATGTTTCCCACTGTAGCCCTGCCAGCACCAGTTTCATCAGGCGTTGGAACGTCGCCGGTGCCGCATTCAAGCCCATAGGTAATCAGTTAAACTCAAAGAGGCCTTGGGGCGTGCGGAACGCCGTTTTTGGTTTTGACGCGTCATCAAGGGGAAGCTGTCAAAACCCAGACGACAGGTCGAGGGTGGAGAAAAAATTTGCCCCTGACAAAGCGTCCAATGAGTCGTCCGTCTGTGGCAAGGGGTATGCGTCTACCACGGATATCTTATGCAAGCAACGGAAACCTTCACAAAACCTCGTTCCACCATCTTTTTTCTTAACGAGTACCACCGGCGCGCCCCAAGGACTGTTGGACGGCAAAATAATATCAGCCGCCAACATTTCGTCCACTGCGCCGCGCACGTGTTCCCTTTCAGCAGGGCTCATGCGATGCGGGTGCATACAAATCGGTCCCGCCGCACCGGTGTCAATATGGTGCGACAAGAGCAAGGTATGGCCGAGATCCAAATCGTTTTTACTGAAAACGTCAGCTTACTGTAACAACAATGAATGCAAGCACTCCTTTGCGTGGTCGACAAAGATGTATTTTCCCCGTACAAATCCGCGATCCATCGATCCTGTGAACGATCGTATCACGGTCCATCAGCGGCTATTTTAGTGGGTGGTTTACCCTCAAAGCTGGTGAAATCGGTAGTGGCGTGAGCCAATACCGATCCAGCCGGAACGACGACCCGGTTCGGGCCCCCATTCAACACTTGTATGAACGGGGCCTGACCCGGCCAAACGATAGTTTGAGCCGCTACCAGGGAAAAAGATTTAGCCACCGAATTCGACGGGGATAACAGTACACCCGTCGCACCGCCCGCAGCATCCAAAGGTTTGTGGTAAACGCAGTGGAATAAGCATCTGCGAGCCCGACGGCACCTCTACCATGGCAGCAACAATGGCGTTAACTGCGTTACCCAGGGGCGAACGGCCCAGCAGGGAAGGCAGGAACGACATCCTACGGCCCCCTGGCATTTCTAAGCAACCTTGGTCGACAAGTATCTTAACTGGCATGCGGCACAATAAATCGGTGCCTAATAGGCATGGGACGGCCAGTGAGCGAAAAATCAACACTGGTCCCTCCGCGGTAATATTACCAATAGCAATGCGCACATCAACTTGCCCGAAAATACCCATGCTACCCCCATTAGCAGCAACACACGCGTCATTAACCGATCGGATCCGTGACGTGGGAATAGACAGGAGATGAAAAATGACAATGGAAATGATGGTGGCAGACGTACTTGTGTCCACCAAAATACGGACATCGATCCCATCGATGGTTCCCTGTACCGTCGATGAGCCCGACGCGGCAGCTACCACTCTATGAGCCAATTTTTTCCATTGTGTAGTAGAGTGTGGCATTGACAAAGGTGTACAACAATTTCCGTCCGGAGCGCAAATATGTGTGCGAGTGGATGGGTGATGTGACAAGACCTGCCGGGTGTCCGATTTGTGCCGACTCGCCCGAGGGTATCATGCATCCGCGCCCGGTGGAGGAGATGGAAGTCGACTCGATGGAAGCGGAAAAGGCAGAGGTTGGCAGCGGCAATCCCGGGCGAAATGGCCCCGTCGGCCACACTTGAAGCACATGGCTGTCATTGCCCAGCGGTCGCTCGTCCCGGGCCCTGCACGTGGTCGACCCATATCATCCCGCTGGTTGCGCAACCGGCATCTCGGGACCCAGCGCGGAACAGCAGCCACCACCTCGTCGTCGCCGGAGTCATCGGAGCAGTGGACGACCCGCCGTGGAGACCACCCCAACGGTGGACCATCTATTTGGGGGTTCCCCGTCCATGCCGCCATCTGATCCCAGTGCTTCAGATTGAACTTAGCGTCCAAGCAGCGCGCCACTCATCGTGACGTGAGCGGTTCGTGGCCGCATACCGGCAGCGAGATGTTCAGTTCCTGGGATAGCTCAAGCATTCGGGAAAGGATGAGAGGATCCAGAAGATCAGCCGTCGAGTCGGGGTAGGCGGCCATGGCCAACGCTAACAGCGCCCCCCGGTAGGCCAAGGGCGATTTTTCTGATCCTCGACGACCCGCCAACTCCGCCATCTCTGTGAAAGCATCACGAAGCGTCTTCTTCTTGGTCGCCGGGATGGATCAGAAGACCGCCAGGGAGACATCATCCAGCAGCGTGGGCAGCGCCTCCAGTGCCTCCGCCTCCATTCATCGAACGGATCTAAAGGCCGACTCGAAGCGCCACGTGAAGGTACTCCAATCGCCCCTGGCGATAAATTCCTTAATTTTGAGGAAGAGGATGTCCGCGGTGAATGGCCGATGCCTCGAGCATCTCTATTGCCGCTTCCCGCGTTCTTCGCGTCTCCATCAAAATGGCGTCCGGCGGCCGCGTGGTGACAGCCCTGCCCAAGATGGCGTCCGGCGGCTCCATCACAGCCGCCCCGCCAAAGATGGAGGCCTCCCCCCGCGCGGCAGGAGCAATGGCGGACGTCAATTCCCGCTGAAAATCTTGGTCCTCGGCACTCGGCTGAAACCCCGGCGGCCGACCCAGGGCCATTGAGGATGCGACCGCCGTCACCAGACTCAGCAAAATCGCGTGGAGCGACTCGATCTGCTCCGCCATTAGCCGCCATCCTTCGTCCGCATTTGAGGCCGTCGTTTCTCCAGCCTGTCGGCGATGAGTGGCGCCGAGGAGAGCAGCAGCCGGAGGCAGAGGAGCTGTAGCTCCCAGCAGTTCGTCCTCGTCCGTCTCCACTTCTTCCTCCGACGGAGGGTCCGGTGGGTTCTTCTTTCTGAGGTGCTTGGACATCTTGAAAGATCGTCCAAACGGTCCCAGAAGAGACATCTGACACCAATCTAATAAAGCTCTTGGAGACGACTTCTGGAATCCGTCTTTTAGTCACTTAGGTTACAGTTACTTCACACTGCTGATAGGCAACGTGAAGTGGACAGATAGACCGAGAGAGACGCACTGCCACGTGGCAACTCGGAGCCCCGCTCCCGCGTGGCCCCTTCCTCCGTTCGTTCCCGTTCTGACCACGTGTCGTTCCTCTCTACCCCTATTTAATACCCGGGTCACGTGGGTACGCTTCAGCCAATCCTCGTTAGCCTGCATCGAATCTTCCAGGCTCCCTCGTCAGCTCCCGGGACCACGCCCCCGACTCGTCTCCCCATTGGCTGAGGCCAAAGCCAGCAGAACCAATCTCCCTAGCTGTCACCTCTCCATCACGTCAGGGCCATGCCCCCCAGGCTTCCCCCCATTGGTTGTAAACCAGGACCGGCAGAGCCAATCGCCATGATGAGTTGTGATACATCAGTGAGCCGGATATAGCCTCATATTACATAATGGCGGACGCCAGCCTCGTGGCTGAAAGACTGTCAAATCGTAACTTCCTGGGCACGTGACCAAACTCAACCTCAAAACAGGAAATTCCTGTATACACACATCCCCACTCCTGACGTGGAGCAAAACACCTGCCGTGAGGCAGAACAATGATGATGGATAAATCAGTGGTGGTGGTGGAGGACGCTGACAGCTTATCGAAAGTCCACCTATCACGTAAAAATGCTCAGCCCATCAGCCCTGGGCACTCTGAATCCATATACAATACCTGAATGTTGTTCCAGCAGGTATACATTGAATCCATTTAAACATTTTCTCTCTAGCTCACTGCATGCCATGTTATGATGCGTTCCTTGCATAGTCCAAATATTCGAAAATATAATGTAACAAAATAAATAAGCATACAATAAAATAGACAAAGTTTTACTTATCCCATCGACCACATGGCCTTCTGGGAGTGAGTGTTTTTATCTGCATTTTTTAATACAAGTATACCCTGGGCCGCTCTAACGTTAAGTGTGTCATCAGAAATCAGGCTTTCGAATATGAATGAACTGTTGATATCTGGTGGATGATGTACTGTAAGGATACAAAACGTTTTTTTGCAATCCTAATCCATCCTACATCAGCAGGAAACTGCTGATGGAGGGTAGCGAATTTGTGCAGTAAAGTATAGAGCTTATGTGCACCTATGCCTAACTTTTTCATTTGACATTTGCACTGTTTTTGATTTGTGTTTCGTATTTGAACATCAAATACCTCCTTTATTATTTGTGCAATATTCCTGAGGACCCTGTACTCGTTCTCTGCTATATTGACGATTTGTTTTTTGTTGTTGCTGCTGCTGTGTGGGGGCTAACGCCCCCCTCCTCTCCCCCCTCTTCCTCCGCCCCTTCTTGCCGGGCTGCCGCCGATCGAGTGAACAGCCGCCCCGCACCAGCGTCCTCTCTGAGGGACATGGCTAGTGGCTGGCTCACCACCGCCTGGAGTTATCCCACACACTCCCCACGTACACTACCCCAAATGTCCGGGGTGGCTGCGTGCTCACGCGTGCCTGCGTGGGCGCCCCCCCCCCGCTCACCACGGCTCGCGCTAAAAATAGCCATATGAATATGCACGCGTCCCTCTCCACCTCACGTTGGGTCGGCTTTTATCCGCTGTACAAACACGCACGCAGGCATGGGCACGCGGGCAAAACGAAGGCAGGGTTGATAATAATATTCGCGCGTTCCACCGCTTAGTGCTATCGTTGCTACTTGAACACACTGCGTAAAACGCGCTGTGTAAAACACGCACGTGAACGGGTTTTAACTCACCCCTCCCTCGCCTTATTACTCGCACGGCGCCGCTGTGCAGACGCGGGATCGTTAATGAATTACTGCCCGCGTGCCTCCCACACACTCGCTCGAATTAAGTCCCACGCTGATAGCCTTAATGCGATCGTCGCTACGTAAAGACACTGCGTAAAACGCACTATGTAAACACGCAGGCAAACGTCAGCGATCGTTTTTGATTGAATACACGCACTTCACACGTACGCACGTACTCAAACCACACCTACGCTCTCCCCACACACACATAAATCACGTGGCGCCGATGTTCTGTGCTAAATTTTATTACTGGCGCGCCTGAAGAAAAACCCTGCGTGGCCCGGAGCGAAATTCTCAGCGAGCAGCGCCCAGTCTATTCCTATTCAATCCCTAGGTGGACCCTTATGCTACTTCTCACCCCGCGGACGTACTCACGGTGTCTCACGGAAACGGTGGGAGTCGGAGCGAAAAGGGTCCAAGAGGTCTCTGCCTGGTGTCGAGTCGTAGCAGCACTTGCCCGCGCCGCTCGGACGCTGCGAGCGGCTGGGAGTCTGAGCGGGTAGCTGAACCGCTGAATGAGTACTGCCCAACGTTTTTTCCTTCCCTCTCTTTGTCCCCTCTGAATCCAAAAATCCAGGATCACGTGATGTTACCCTCCGCAGCCAATCGGGCGCCTACCTTTCGATTTTAAATCGATGCCCCGCCCTTGCCTCAAGCCATTTTGGTCGGGGTGGCCGTCCCGCAGAATACACGTCAGTCGGTTCACGAAACTCCCTCCCATCTCCTCTGATGCGCTGCTCGCTGGGTGTTTGCCCCCGAGGCCCTATCTCTCCATGCTGTGAGTGTTTTCATAGAGGTTCGCTCTGTGAGCTTCGTTGTGCCCATACAATTTTAAGCTAATTTTCACAGGGCCGCAATGCCATTCGGACTGGGGGGGGGGTGGGGTCGGCCAATCTCTTGGCACTGGGAAACTGTGGGACATCCCCACTAGGGGCCCCTCGGGTAAAAACCCATTGGTACCAGGTGACCCCCCCACGAGACCCTACGTGGGTGCATGTGTGTGTTTAGTGGGGGTGTGCGTGCGTTCGTGTGGAGGGGTGCGAGGGGATAGCAGCGCCGGCGGAGTTGCTCTGTTGCTGTGGCACCACAGCTGTGCTCATGCACCACGGATCTCTCTTATAGAATATATGGGAAACTGGCTAAATAGGATCATCCGTGAAACAAAAAGAAATCAGAATCAGAATATTTATTTATACTGGAGGAATCCTATGAGATATAGAGCTATGTTTCACAGATGTCGAGTATGGGCAGGTCAGAATGGTATAACAACCAACTTTACAAAAACACAATAGGAGCGCAAAGTATAGAAAAAATAAACCAATAACTTAAATCTAGGGACTTGTGTTAAGATGTTAAAACACCAAACTTAAACCTTTTACAAGGAATCATGTCTGCATTAACTTGTGGTCAGATTGCAAACAAAAACGTACGCTGATAATATATAAATTGTCTTTGAAATTGAGTGGCCTATTCTCAAATAACTTTAAAATACATACAAATACAACTGAACATTTTTTTAAATCTTACCAGGTAAAGCCCACTGAGCGATTAGCTTATTTTCAGAAGCGACCTGGCAAAAAATAATAGCTCTACAAAGTGACTCATCATGTGGAAATTTAAAGCAGATAAACATCAAAATAATCGAATGCATGTTTCTAAGTAAATTAACTTAAAGTTAATGCTTTATAACTGCCATCATAATAACTGCGAAAACCATAGCATCAGCTCTGCAGACTTTGAAGGCTACCATGGGGGTCCCTCGATTAGAGAAGGAAGCTGCACAAATTGTAATAACTACCCGGCATGTCTTCCCTCGGCATGTTGGTGAAGTTCCTGTCAATTATTACACTATGTAACACGATTTTTGTTCCTGGGTAGTAAGTGTTATTTCATAATTTCTTATTCCTAAAAAGAATAGAAAATGGCTTTTATTCCCCACAAACTTTGTTTTTGTGACCAGGACAGTGATATTTAGAAATTACCAATTTTCAATGAGAAAACGGGGGAATTTGTGTCTTTTTGTTCACATAAAGTCAGAAAAAACAACATATTAATCCAATTTACCATCTATTTATACTAAAGTAATACAAAAATTACTACAAAAGATTTAGAAGTGAGTAGTTTTTCCAGATTTACGATTATACTGTAAATCACTTTCACGAATCAGCCCCCAAATCTAGTCTCCCCTCATGTTCTCGTTATACTGTCCTTGGTAGCGGCGTTCAAAGTCCAATATATCCTGGTGGAAGTGCTCGCCTTGCTCCTCCGAGTGCTCCCATGTTCTCTTTGAATTTAACAAGATGAGCATCAAGGATATGGACTTTGAGGGACATCCTACATCGTTCTTCACCTGAGTTTCAACCAGCTCCACATAGTTTTCGACCTTGTGGTTACCCAGGAAGCCACGAACCACTGCAACAAAACTGTTCCAAGCCGCTTTCTCCTTACTAGTGAGCTTCTTGGGGAATTAATTGCACTCCAGTATCTCCTTTATCTGTGGTCCGAAGAAGACACCGGCTTTGACCTTTGCCTTAGACAGCTTAGGGAAGAAGTCTTGAAGGTACTTGAAGGCTGCCGACTCCTTATCTACAGCTCTGACAAATTGTTTCATGAGGCCCAATTTGATGTGCAGTGGTGGCATCAGCACTTTGCGGGGGTCCACCAGTGGCTCCCACTTGACGTTGTTCCTCCCCAAAGAAAAACTCGGTCCGCTGTGGCCAGTCCCACCTGTGGTAGTGCGCCTTGGTGTCCCTGTTGTTTCAAAGGCAAAGATAGCAGGGAAACTTGGTAAAACCGCCTTGGAAACCCATCAGGAATGACACCATTTTGAAGTCTCCGATGACCTCCAAGCCGTACTCATCATACTTCAAGGCGTCCAGCAAGGTCTTGATGCTGTAGTAATCCTCTTTGAGGTGCACTGAGTGAGCCAAGGTAGAGACGGGTACTTGTTACCATTATAGAGCAGCACGGCTTTGAGGCTCCTGGATGAGCTGTCAATGAAGAGGCGCCATTAATTCTGACTACAGGCGATTCCGATTAACTCGACCAGACTGGTCACATTGTGGGAGAAGCAGAGCCTATCTTGACGGGTGAAGAAGCTGCAAAAAGGTTGCTGACGCTTCCTCTGATCTGCGACTTGCACACTTTCATCCAACAAATTCCACTGCTTGAGCCTGGACGTCAAAAGCTCAGCATTGGACTTGGTGAGACCAAGATCTCTGATCAAGTCGTTGAGGTCTTTTTGGTTGGGGTAGTATGGGTTTCTCTCCTCAGCACCCCCTCTGAAATTGTAATCTAGATTTACAACGTCTTCCTCACTCTCTGACTTGCTGCTTTCTTCTAAAGACAGCTGCTCTCTCTCCGGAGGAGTGGGTACGGGGAGCTCATGGCAGTGTGGCACAGGGGCGATGGATCCAGATACGTGATAGCAGGTGCATTCTTGCCAGTCCGACGTTTGGAATGGTCCAGCATGCAGAAGTAGCAGCTGCTTGAGTGGTCAGTGGGTTCCCACCAAATTCTTGGGATAGCGAACTTCATCGCTTACTTTTCCCCTCTGTATCATTCTAGAAAAATACATTTATTTCACCCATGTCTAATGTGCAAGAGATTCTTGCAACATTTTTCATATCTTATATATTTTTTCAATAACATTTTAAATTCTAAAACATTTTAAAATAATTTCCTTTTTACATTTTTAAAAACGTTAACAATTTTTTTTCGCTTAAATTTCCGAGCAACAATTGTCCATCTTACCTTCCAGAGTTTTTTTGCATTGCTCGCAGGTGAAATGAGGTGCCCAGGGTTTGTCTTGATCCCCAAAAGGCATGTCGAAATGTGCCTTATAAGCCTCACACATCTTAGCAGATACTTTCACAGAGTACTTTTTCGCTCTTATCTTTGATAAATTGGCCGCAGATATAGCAAAATGCGTCTACCGGATGCTTGCAGCCTCTTGATGCCATCTCAGAAAAATGCAGATATGTATCCACTTAGGCAGCTGGAACTAAACTGAACTGGTGGGCTTAAGGCCCCTGTATTTATACTGCTATTTATATTGCTGGAAAGTTCTAGAATGTTCGAGAAGTTACTCCAAGTTTACTCAGCACTCAATCTATCTGGAATGTTCTGGAAAATAGGTCAATTTCAAAATATCATTGTTCTGGTCACAAACGCAAAGTTTGTGGGGAATAATAGTAATTTTCAGGACTTTTGCTGTATAAGCAATTAGGAAATAACAATTACTACCCAGGAACAAAAAAACATTGTTACACAGTGTTATCAGACATCATCTTACCATACAGACTGAGGAGAAGCTCTTGGAGCCCCATGTTGGTGTCAGGCAGGGGCAGTCCTACACAGATTAATATTCTCTGTCTGCCATAGCAGACGTGTAGGAGCTTTCAGCAGAGACCACACCTCTACATTGTTAACAGGGTCAGTGCCTACAATACCATAACAAATCCAGTGTTTTGGGGTTTTTCATGCGAACAAGGTCGCCGACCCTCTGACTACAATCATAAGGACCTTGATGGTCCGGTGTGTGATAGGGATTTTTTCTAGCTCCCACACTATTTAACATTGTGTGAGCACATAGTTTAAGACATTTCCCATGACTGTACCAGTGGAATTTCCATCTGGTACAGGTACAATGGGAGACCAATCGATGCCCAGGAGTAGCCAAGGGATGTCTTTCTACTGGTCCACCACGTTATCTAAGCTAATGGTCTGGAAATTTCTGCTCTCTCTTAGATGGAGTTGTAGCCTTTGCACATAAAACTGGAGTGTGCCACTAAGAGGCAAACCTTACTATCAACTCAAAACACAACACCTTTCTGGGGATATTCTGTAATTGAAAACTCCGCCCTCAACTCTCCACGAACAATGGGATGGTTGTAGAGAGGGTTTAGTAGTTCCTATACCTGGGTATAGTGCTTTTTACCAACTCAAGTTTGATAGCGGGGATATCACTCCTACTCTGTCAAAGGGTCTCATCTTTTCATTGGCTGCATTACACTGTGTGGAAGCTGCCTGGCCTGTCACTCCACAGTAATGTCCTCTTTATGTTTGCAAAATGTAGACGCCTTTTATTAACACCTGTCCCTGCATGGAGAAGCTCATATATCTTGAATATATCTTCTGTTTTGGTGATAAACGAGTATGGCACTGACTATAGATGATATGGACTTACGTGATACAGGAGGACTTGGAGCTGAGCTAACTTGACGATCGGTATCCACTGTGTGGGGAAGACTCGTGAAGGATGATACTGTAAAGTTAGAGGTTGTCACCCTCCAACAACAACTGAAGGAAGAGAATAATTGCTCACAACAACAATCAGACCGCCGGGTGGATAAAACACAGGAGGTTGGCACAGTGGAGAGCACAGGTGTTGCATCTGTCTGTGTCATCTCATTTAACCCATGATGCCTGGGTCAGCCCCATTAACTACTGTCGGTCAACATTTGACACTTCACATGGCCTAAAATTACACTTAGCCTTACATAAAGGTTATTGGTGACATCACTGCCACTTCTTGGCGAATGGCAGCCATTGTTGTGTGTGTGTGTGTTAAACACTCTGGAAACTGCACAATGTTTCTGGATTTTGCGTGTTGTAAAGCATTACAACCCCATGCAAATGCATGATTGTTTTTCCCTCTTTAAAATAGGTTTTGTGGCAGCTGAACACTGACCCAGTTTTGAAAACGCGAGTGCTGTTCTGGGATCGCTTTATGTGCAATACAGTCCTCCTGGATTTTATAACGTGGAACAACAACATATCTGTTCGTTTTGAAATCATCGGATGGTACTACAAGGCTAACCTCACGCAACCTGACTACCATGTCACATCTGTCAACGCGAACTTATTATTTGTGGTAAACAACATTTTAAACGAGCTGGTCTGCTATCGCTGGACCTTGGGAGATGGAAACCAGACGATCGTTGGTTCCTCACTGTGTAGCAGTCTGTGTAATTGCCCGCTGATACCACGCTTGAAAAACGCCACCTTCGAGGTCCCGTACACCTATTCGACATTTGGGATCATGAAGGTCACTATGGAGGAGATCACTAACTGGTCACATGACAACTACAGCCTGGAAGTGAGCGTGAATCCGTTGGGCTGTAAGGTGGTGTCGGTGGTGCTTGATGACAACTCGACTACTCCCGAGATGGCTCGAGTGCTTCGACAGAGTGAGGTGTTCACGCTGACTGCCGTCATCATCACGGAGTGTGTAATAACCAGCTTAAAGTAAGTGGCACCTACATCTGAGAAAAGCACTCATTTCAAATATTGTAAGAAAAAATATCACGTTTCAAAAAGGGGTCGAGCCGAGTCAACACCTGATTGAACAGTGGTGCAATTCGGTTACATGTGTAGTGGGTATACAACTTGCAGAGACGTCTCTCTTCTGAAAGTAGCACGCTTATAACGAAACAATAACACAAAGGGGTACGGCCCCTTCCACCCGATACTTAGGGAGATATTCCTCCAGCTAGCCTGCTTAACACTGGCTATGCTCTAGCCTCTTCACTGGTTAAGCTTTTGGCCCGACCCTAGCCAGGGGTCGGGTTCAGCCCTTTGGGCTCTTCGCTTCGGGTCTTCAAGGTGGCAGCTCCAGGGTGGCTCTTGAATCTTCAGGTGAACGACGATTGCTGGACCCGATCAGGGGACCGTCTTTTATACTGGATTCTGGCTCACTCCGCCCCTGGCCACTCCTCCCTTCTGAAACCGTCTGGAAGGGCCTAAGGAGTGACGTTATGCCTAGCCCTCTTCCTGGGGGTCTGGGGGTTTGTATCTGTAGTCCCGAGCTGCCTTAGGATTACCTTAGCCCAACGGTCTGACTCATCACCCTTAGACTTCCTTCTGCTCCCTGTTGACTCAAAGCCGTTATTACAGGCTACAAGTAGTGGCAATCACGTACAGTACTCAACAATGCCACTACACATGCAACAGAATCGTACATATCTGGACGCCTGTACAACTGGTAGCGAATTACACTATGCCAGTCGCTCACAGTAGACAGACTCAACACTCAAGCATTGATCTGTTGAGTGATTTTTTGCGACGTAGTTCATCCCACACTGCACAATACTACCATTTAATTTTCTTGTTGCACAACTGCTTGCTCAGACGAGGACAAAGCGTTCATGGTTTAAATTCGATTTAGCGAGTGATTGTTAAGGTGTCGACTCAGCTTAAAAAATGCTATTATGAAAATTAATTTGTTGAAACTGGGAAATTTATTATTCTCTTTTGTTTAGACTGGGATATATGGAGCTCTTGTAGTAGGATTACAAGTCACGATCGGACGAGAGAAGCTAGAGGTGCTAGAGTACTTGGTTGTACTTAGGCAGTAATGTCCTTAATGCAGGCAGCTGTGTGATCAAGACCAAGAGACTCATTGCTTTAGCAGGGCAGGTACTTTATGAGCTAGGTAAACCAATTTAGAAGATAAGTTAGTTTAGTCTGAGTGTAAAGAAAAGTTGAGTCCGGAGTGCGGTCTGTTACTTTGTAGACCACAGAGCGAAATGATAACAAAGCAGCTCGAAAATAATTTGCTGGCATTTTGAGGCCAGGTGTCTGAGACGGATGCTAGGAATTGCATGGCAAGACAGGAGAAGCAGTGCAAAGCCTGAAAGAGAACGTACGTGAATGTTTAGATGAGAAAAAACGGATGCACTGGGTGGGACAGGGCCAGTTATGGAGACGGGCGTGGGAGTTGTCTACACGAGTCTGGCGACCAAGGGGAGGCGCTAAGAGCAGATGGTGGGAAACTTTCGGGGCACAGATCTTGGGAGTCACCGAATGTTTCCTGTTCAATAACTGCAGAGTCTGGCGGAGGGTAGAAAGTGTTGGCAGCAAGGTGTGGCATCAGCGGATTTGGCCATGGTGACGTGTCTACAAACGGCCTTTTTATGAATAATGGATTCAGCCTCCAAATGTCTACAAGAGCCAAGTTAAGTGAAACGGCAAGGCCTGGAAATATGTCAACGTGGCTAATTCAAAAGAAAAATACACAATTGGGTCAAAGTCTGTTGTGCATTTGTTTTATTGCGGCAGGATCCAGCAGCAACGTCGATAAACACTTTCGGAAACACTGTGCCAGAGGGACACGTGGATGATGTCATAGTTTTCAACAACTGATTGGCCTCGGAAAGTTAAATTTTTTATTTTAATATTGTTTGCACCAGGCACACAGGAAGCGGCCATATGCAGGCCACGATAAGACCATGGGGCATGGATGATAGCCCTGCTCAGGAGGGAGCGCCTCAGTCTGCAGGGTACAGAATGCTATGGCAGTTTTTATGCCTCCAGATTTTCGGCAACCCTTAGGCATATTCACTTTTTTCTAGGGTAACTTTATGCTAAAGTTTTGTTCATATTGTATCATCTTCACGGAAGTTATAATACTCTCCACAGCAGAAAGACGGATGGACACAGCTAAGGAATGTTCTAAACCTGAGATGGAATGCAGTAAAAGGAAGAGCAAAGTGTTACCCTGTTGAAGTTGTTTTACCTTAGCTTGTTTTTCAGATCTAACATCTTTAAGAGGTTGATTCTTTTTCTGGTTTGCATTGATTACAAAATCAAATTAGCATTCTGCTTTTGTTTTAGGAAAACATTTTCTTGGAACATCAAGAACGCTGTGACCAATACGTCTTACAGCTCCCCAGTAAACATCGGTGGATACTACCAATTTGCGCTGGGCTACTTTAAGCCAGGCCTCTACTCCATCTCAGTAACTGGGACTTTGGACCTAGAATTCATCGTCAACCAGACGGCCACCATCTATGTCCGCTCCATCCCAACTCCACTCAAATTGACCATCGTGGGCGGCACGACACACACGCTCGGCGACCAGAGCGACGCCGTGTTTGACGCGGCCACCGAGAGCTCCGACCCGGACGACCCCTCGGCTGGAAGCACGGGGATCTCCTTTAACTGGACTTGCCAGGAGACCGCAGCTGCTCCTGCTGTTGCTGCCGCTTGTGATGGAGGTGTTGCGGGCAGCACAGCAACTGCTGCCGGTGGGGTTCTCACAGTGGCCCGGCAGCTGCTGACGGTGGGCAGCAACGTCACGGTGACAGTGACGGCAAAGAAGGGAAACCGCACAGCGAATTACACGCAGATCGGCACCGTGGTCAGCGGCACTGTATTACTCATTACCATCAGGTTTGTTAATGATGCACGCCTACTTATTTTCCATTCGCACATCTGAGCTGAGTCAGTGCGGGGCCCTCATAGTAATGGCGGTTACCATCAGGTTTCTTAATGATGCACTTGTAATCCTTTTTCCATTCGCACATCCAAGCTTTGTCAGTATGGGGCCCTCATCGTAATGGGGGTGTCCCCGAGCCAAGCCAAATCCAATCTGTGAAAATCTGACCTCACAAGACATCTGTATTTTACTTAGGGCCAAGCAGGACCAGGAGCAGGGTTAAATCAATTTCATCAGAGGTGGCAACTCAACTCGTGTGTGACTTCAGCTCCCTGCCATACAACAGAAGAAGAAGATGCAAGTTGTGGAATTGAGACCATGTTCATGATTGTTACAATTCGGTAGAATTACCAACGACTCTAATAGCCAAAATAAAGAATGTTATTGAATCGTTCCAACCTACCTTCTTATCTGTGTGTGTGTGTTTGATAGGTGTATCAGCAACTGCAATGAGTTTCTCAGCAGCCAGGACGATTGGGCACTAAAGGTCGAGTGTCTCAATTGTGCCAGTCTGGATGGCGTGTCTCTCGCTTGGTCCATGTTTAAAGATGGAGTGTTGGTGCCATCATTCAGTAGCCTCACCAAGTCCGGTAACAAGCGGGACACCACATTTACTTCTCCAGCATCCACAGTTTGGCTGATAACTCACATGTAATATATGCCCACTGCCCTGTTTTAACTTGACCGCTCTGTATGTCCCACTGTTGTTCTGCAGGCATCACATCGAATGGGCTGGTGGTGATGAATGGGGTTCTGCAGCCCGGTTCGGCCTACATTGTGGTGGTGACAGCCTCAAAGCCAAATAACACCCCTAGTGAGGCACGTTTGACAGGCAGAGCCAAATTACCTCCGTATAATGGCACGTGTGCATCTAATAACAACACGGGTGAGATGTTACAACGCTTTGTGGCTACCATATCGACAACCCGGTGAAATACCAATTCCTCTTAGAGAAGACAGTTCTGCAGATAGACCTATGGAATTGTATGTGATAGAAAGGTGCCAATGAAACTGAAAGGGAATCTGTGTATGTATTGTTTTTAAGCACAGAGCCTATATGTTCAGTATGGCATGTGGCCAACGACAAACAGCATGATTGAATGTATCATAGATCAAAGTTAACGCGTTCCTTGAATCAAGGAGAACTTGGGAAAAGAGACGACAATGGCAGGGAATTTCAAAGGTTACCAGTGTGAAGGGAGGAGCAGGAATAGCAATGTTGTGACCTGAAGTGTGGTGGTTGAACACAAGGTGTAAGAGACAAAACAGTCAAGTCAGGTAAACTGAGTCCTCTACATGGGTGGACTAATCAATGAGCGAAGTTCATAGGAACAGTAACCATGGTAGTAATGACAGAAGAGTGATAAGGAGGTGAGCGAGTGACTGGAGTGAATCAGTAAGTGTTTGGATCATCAATGAAGCCGACCGCATTACGTTGAATTATGTCGAGTGCAGTCAAGGTGACGAGCATATTCCAACTTCAGCTGCACATTTAGAGCAGGGATACAATCAGTAATGTTATATGGTGCACAGACGTGGCCACTACAGAAGAAATAGGAGTGTTTTGAAAGGACAAAGATGACAATTCTCAGATGGATTTTGTAAATATTTCTAAGGAAAAGGAGTAATGCATAGGTTCGCCTAAGTGGGATTTATTAACATTCTTGAGAAGATATGATGCCATCGGTGCAGAGCAGAGGGAGCCTGAGGGTGAGATGAGAGGATGCAGTGGAAGCAAAAGGCGACATTGGATGTGAGTGGAAGAGAGGCACAAAATAGAAGCTCATGGAGAGAGAAAATCCGAGCAGTGAAAATTATTTGACATACTTGCTTGTTTATGTTGGTCGAGTATTCGGGATTTCTACAGCAAACTGATGGTTTTTTAATGATGTATTTGCTTCATTGATGTACTTTATTTTATTTGTTTGCCATTTTGGTGGCCCAGGTCACTCTTGCAAATGAGACTCATCCTGGTCTCGTGGCTTCTGACTTGGTTACACGAGATGAATTTTACTTGACCTGAGGCAATAATGGCATTTTCTGACTTAGAAGAAGAAGATGGATGGTACCATCACGGAGGGGACAGAGGTAGACATTTACCTGTGGGGGTGTGGGGGGGGACAGCAAACATCCCTGTAGCAGGGATGCAATCTTGTGGTCGTGATGCGTTCAATTAAGCCACCATCCCCCCGGCTACAGCTCGCCTCCACACAAAATGCGGATGATGTTTCTGTCCGCCCCCCCTCCCCCCTCATGCTGGAGTATTAGCCATCCCCCTGAGCGGTAATATGGTAGCGCTACCTTTGATTTTATTTGCTCGAGACGAACTCTCCGCAAATGGCATCAGAACTCGGTAGCTACACTGGCAGGGGTGACACCATCCATCGCCTTCCCTTCCTAAGCTTTTAATGCTGGTTTTGTGTCCCATATATTGGGTAACTCATTAATCCAAGTGGTCGGTTTCTTTTTTGGCCCCTCATGGCAACGCAATGTTAACTGCAATGCTATATATCATCTTTGATTCAATGACCTCTTGTAACAGACAGATGGATGGACGGATAGATGGTAATAGCTTTTGCATTAATATTTTCACCCTTCGTTAGAAAACGTTTAAATAGAGATGTACAACACATATTGAATGCTTTGCTTTATACATATATAGTATATAGGAATAATTAACATTCTCTTGCGGCAGGCATTTCTGGCGTGACGTTGTTCCAGTTTGAGTGCAATTACTGGCTGGACGATGAAGGGAGGGGGATTAGGAACGAGTCTGTGGACAAAGGAATTGTCTTCACGTACATCTACTCAGCTCTCGTGGGAAACCTCACTTACGCGCTAAAGACCACCAAGCTGGCGGTCCCACCACCATTCCTCTTGCCAGCCGGCGACCCCACCAACGGAGACCTTCTGAAGATGACCGTGTCCATCTGCAACGACTGGGAGTGCACGCCGTTCTCCTTCGATTTGCATGTACGGATGAGAACTCTCGACGCCACTCAATTTGACAAACTTTTGGTCTCGCTTTAAAGCTACCAAACGTCGTGGATTTTGTCGGGGACAGTCCCAGGTTCAGAGAGGCTATTCCTATGTCCTGACAACACATCAGCGAAAATCGGGTTTTTGATCCAAATGACACATTCTCCGCTCATGCTCAACTTTTGATATTGAATAGTGGGCGGGGCTGCCTGAGCAGTAGGGGGGGTTGCCTGAGCAGTGGGAAGTGCCAATGTGAAGTAGGCGGGGCCGATGTCAGCGAGGAGGAGGTCAATCTCTGTGTGGACGGTGCTCGTGATTGAGTGAGTGGACGGGACTATAAAAGTGTCCTCGTTGAATCTTCCAGAAACTTGATATTTGGATATATTAGTTCCACATTGTACTGTATTGTTGTAATACATCGACAATTTTCATTGTGTCGTTTTGTGCTTTGCTGTACCACACAAATATTACTTTGAAACATGGAAGCAGCATAAGCCTGTCATAAGTATTTTAATCATTGAGACTTTCAAACGTGTGTAATGAGCGACTTCCAAGACACGTCGTGTAGAGGGCTTCTTATTTATTCTCACACGGGCACAATACAGGCCGATACATATATACGTCTCCTCTCACTGGGTACAACACTGGGTAATATATATATGTCTCTACTTTAGCTACGCACAGCCGACCTCTCTACATAGTCCCATTGCCTACATACAACTACACAGCTGACTGACTAGTGTGATGGTGATGGAGATGGGAGCCGTGTAGTGGATCTTCCATAGGGCCGAACGACGGAGAGAGATGACGGCGAGCAGCGACACAGCCACGACCCGGGACCCCGCAACAATCCTGAACCTGTGGTTCCATAACCCAGATTCGCCCCCCTTCTGATTAGTTGTAACATAACCTTGCCCATACTCGTGATTACCCTTCCAGGCCAACAAGTGGCACCCTGTCATTACATATTCACGCAATATAAGGCTGCCATAAGTCTTTTAATGATTGCAACTTTAAAATCTCCAACACTCAGTTTCAAGTTGAGTTTGTGTAACCAGGTGAGAACTCAAGAGACCAAAATGAGTTTCATTTGCAGGAGTGACCTGGAGCATTGACCTGCCGGTTGGAGGTGATGATTGTTATGTATATGTAGTCCCAATTGAGTTATTTTATTATGCACTTACTGTGAGATACGCAGTAAATAATTAAATAGGCTATTAAAATAATGAAGTCACATTCGCATCATGCTATAAATTACTCTGAACAACATTCTGTGCAGCACTAAATTGGTACATTGCTATTAATATACAACTCTCAATATAGATGTCGTTATAACGTAAATATTTGAGTTTAAATGAGCAACGATAATCACAATGCGACTATATTATTCAAAATGAACAAAATGATTATCGTTGATATTACATCATTCCATATGTGATGGTATAACAAATATGATTGTTAATCGTTCAGAGCTTAAACAATTGAGCGTTGGAAAGCGTACAACGTTCTTGAAATACACAACCTCCAGCGCTACCCACCTGGAGTTACGCGTCGCGCAGCGTGGCTTCTTGAGACGCCTGCCTCCCTCGGACTTCTTCATCTGATTTTGTGTCTCTTTCATTCCGTGTTTGTCTCTTTAATTCCGTTTGTGTCTATTTCATTCCGTGTACATTTCTATTTGATTCCGTCTGTGTATCCATTGAATTACATGTGTCTGTATTTCATTCCGTGTTTGTCTCTCCCTCTTACTCTGTTTTGTCTCCCGTGTTTTCTTTCATCTCTGTTTGTATCTTGATTTTACTTCACTCCTTGTTGGTGTACGTTATTGTGGTTTTTTTTTTATCGGAGAGCATCAACATACCTGGACAGTGAGCATAGTTGCTGCACAGGACGAATCATTTTTATTTGGTATTACTATTGATCGAATAACATGTAATTTGGCGCCACGAACTCACCAACGCTGGCGCGATGTATTGTGCCGAGTTCATGAAGCAGGGCATTGAATATACAGTGGGTGGGTCACTTGTGCAGCTGCAGTTGTTGCACCTCTCAACCATAACAACAGATGATATGTCCTGAGTTAGATCCCAAGCAGCTGCTGTTAATCATAACCAGGCATTCAAGTCGATATATTATGTTCATCTCATCATGGGCATTAACCCCAAAATGTATTACAAATTGTGGTCTTGGTTCACTTAGCCCAATCCAGTGCTCAAGAGTGAGGAAATTTATATATTTGATGAGTGGCAATGGAGCTCTGTTGGCTAAAATGCGCGAATATATTTACAATATAAAGCAATTATTCGTCTTGTTAAACGTTGCATTTGCAATGCAGCTAATTAATTTGTCTTTCTTACGTTTTCTAGGTGCGGAAACCTGCAGATAGTGAATTGCAGATTTTATTTAGCAGCTTTCAATCCCCAAATGGAATTATGTCAAACTTGATACAATATTCTGATACGAACCAAGCCGTTTTGATGATCCAGGTATATTCCAGCCTCCTCAGCGGCATTACCGATCACAACATCACTGCTGCGGTGAGTCCCCCCGACGCGACGCTTCGCAAATCCGTTTTGCTGTCACTAAATTTCCGAATCCCAAGTCAGACAAATAGTTGGCGGAAAAATACGGGGTTCAGTGACATTACTAATTTTATAATTACTGACAGCATGGGACGCCTCACACTGAGAATGGCTTGGTGGGGGTTTCCAACCTTCGAAAGGGAAGGCTGTAAGGGCGGCCACCAATTTTAAAGGGGCGCAAGTGACCGACCACCAAAACATTAGCTGATTACGATTAGTCAATTAATCAGCCGATTATAACCGATCTTGTTTTAAATAAAAAGAATGGTGAGAGCTGTGAGCTAATTAACAATGTCAGTATATTTACAAATGCAGCACGGCAGCCGGTCCTACGATGCCGTCCACGGTGGGCACCCATCCAAGGACTATCCAGGCTCAAAGCCGCTTAGCTTCTGGGATCTGATAAGATGTAGGGGTCCTTCCCGGATGGTGTGGCCATAGGTAAACAAACTCCCGTACTTTGTATCAAGGATGTAATTTTAATATATATTGGGACACATCCCCCGCCCCCCCCCCCCAATATTCAAACATGCTCAAAATGTCCCCCCCAAATATATATAGTTTTCTGTTCAAATGATTGTGGTTATGTTTGTATTTTATTAATCCCTAATTTCTGCCATTACATACAATGAAACAAGAAAAGGTAAAAAAGGAAAAACTGAAATGTAATACAATACACTATTATACATTGTAAAAAATAAATAAAAAGTCCATCCTATGTGTTAGTGATTTTTTTTTAGTTTAGGCAGGAAATGAGTTTTAAAATTTAAATATTTTTTTCTGGGGGGGGGGGGGTGACCCCCAGACCCCCTGGAAGATTTGGTTCCCCCAATGTTCACTTCATGGCTACGGCCTTGCTTCGTATTCAAATTGCAAATTCTCGCTTGTGTAAGAAGTAGTTGCTGTGACAATTAAGAGTTTGCAAGAATATACAGCATTTAATGTTGATCACCATTGGCGATAGCGTATGGTGGGGTAAAGTGTGGCCATTTTCACCTCTTCCAAGACATTTGGCCAGCTTTGGAAGAATAGGCCAGAGGGGCTCTATAGAGATCACTCCGCATTGGCGTGAACAATCGATTGCATGACTGCACCTCAATGTAACGATTTGTAAAGAGGTTGCGTGTGTTTCCAGTAGTTTCTCGTAATGCCGATCCCTGTTTCCTCCTCAGGTCACGTCATCGTTACTGATGGGCCTGACCAATAGCAGTGCGCAGCTGTACAAACCGGGTGACGTTCGGCAGTACATTGAAACCCTGGATACGCTGGTGTCAGATCACTCAATAATAACAGAAGACCTGCAGGTGAGCAGTGCCTGCAGGCTGCCTAAGCCTGTCAAGCAAGTGATGTCACAGTGTTTCAATGATTAGCAACGATGTCTTGCATCCATCATAGCCAGTCTGGCGGCTCACCGGTATAGTGAGAGACTTGCAGTCAGTAGGTCACGAGTTAAAATCGTGGTTGGGGTTCACTCAGCCCATCACACCACCAGTTTCGATCAAATGAGTATACACTTTTCGGGGAAGTCAACAGTGGTTTGCCCTGTTAATAAACCAGCTCTGCCATAGGAATGTGGAATTTCCACCCAAGGCTCAGGGCTGTAAACTAGAGATGAGCACTGCCTTAATGCTCATTTAAGCAGGAAGTCGCCTTTAATGTTGAGATTATACAAAAAGTATATCAATGTATTTTTTAAAATCATGTCACAAGATTAAGAAATGTGGAATTCTTGTAAATAGCAGTACATCGCCCCATGTTGTATGCATGTTTAACTTATTTTGCACCGTACGTTACCAGCCCTGCGGGGAAGGTCAACAAACAATGTTTGAGAACTGCCCACAGAAAATAATATAATGGAAGAACTGCTGAGCACAATTGGATTACGATCTCGCAAGGAAATAAATCGTGAAAATAACTCTTTATCTTAATTAGCCCAATATTTCTCTTTCTTCTTCTTATATATCTTCTTCTCTTTTTTTTATTTCTTTCTTCTCTTCTTTTTTATATAAAAGTCTCCGCGCGCTCGCGCTTGCGGGGGATTTGGCTCTCGGACAGTGGGCTATATGTAAAACAAAAATTTGCCAGGCGCCATGCCCTAAGCCCCGCGGTGGGAATAGGCTATTTAATTTTCCCATCCCTTAACTTTAAAGTAGTTTAATTAACACATTTGTGCCGTTTTCATTATTAATTATTTACTTATTTCTCTACATCGACCGTACCAACTGTCGCCAATTGCGTGGGGGGGACGAACCCTACCAAGTGCTGCGCGTTCGCTCGAGCTCACGGGGGGACATTTCCTTTTACGCGTTTTACAGCCAACACATACACACATGACGCTGCGGATATTTCTTCACAGTGTCATGTCCTCTTCGCCCCCCCCCCCAACACGATGTGTCCAGTTTATACTACAGACTCCCTAGATAATAATATTTTACTGCTTACCATTATTATTGCACGGGCGTGGGATGCTGTGGGGTGGGGGGGCAGCGGCCCAGCCCCTAGCCTGGCAACGTGCCAACTCCGCCGCCTCGCCAATGTAGGCCAGGAGGGGGGCTACGCATGGCACAAGGCCTCAACACGCCTATGGTAAGTACACATTTCCAAGCTTCTTACGCTAACAAATCAAGTCCAATGTGTTCTATTATTAAACACATTAGTTGACAAACATTACTATAATAATGTTTGTGTGCAGATAAGAACTCACGTTGATTGCTTACTATTATCAAACAAATACGTTGGGAGATATTACACAAATAATGTTTGTGTGCACAAAACTCTTTATTTTTAGGTTGCTAAATGTTCCCTTTTTTTGCTGCGCTTTTATGACGCTGCGACGGTCTGCCAGTCTGTCATCTGGCCATGTACGTCCATGTGTATGTGTGTGTCAGTCCATATGTGTATGTGTTAGTCCACATGTGTATGTAAGTCTATACATGTGTGTGTCACTCGATGTGTGTGTGTAAGTCAATGCGTTTGTGTGAGTCCATATGTGTGTGTATCTCAAGTAGATGTCTGTGTGTCACATGTGTATGTGTGTAGGGCTGTGTGTGTGTCAGTCTATCTATGTGTGTCTAAGTCCATGTGTGTGTGTCTTAATCCATAGGTGTGTGAGTAAGTACATATGTGTGTTTACGTCAATGTGTGTGTGAGTCCACATATGTCTGTGTGTGAGTCGCTGTATGTGTGTACGTCGATATATGTCTGTGTAACTGCATGTGTGTATATCTCAAGTGGATGTCTATGTGTGACAGTCTGTATGTGTGTGTACGGCAATGTGTGTGTCACTCGATGTATGTGCGTGAGTCGTTGTATGTGTGTATTTTGATATGTGTGTGTAACTCCATGTGTGTGTATCTCAAGTGGATGTCTGTGTGTCAGTCCATATGTGTGTGTCTTAGTCGATGTGTTTGTTTGTGTGAGTCCATATGTGTGTGTATGTCTGAGTCCATGTGCGTGTGTGTTAGTTGCTGTGTGTGCATGCCTCTATGTTAGTGTCTGTATACCCATGTGTACGTCTTAGTCCATGTGTGTGCTTTATTGACCTGCTCAAGGCCTATGATACCATCAGTACGTTTGGCCTCTGGGTTGTTCTTCGTGCTTTCCGAGTCCCTCACCCACTGCTCACCATCCTTAAGGACCTTCATGATGGTGAGCGGCCCCGCGTCAAACTAAGTGGCCGTGAGCCAGAGCCATTCCCTGTACACCTTGGGGTGCAACAGGGATGTCCTCTGGCTCCCACATTATTTTACATATATTTGGACCACGTAGTTCGTCAAGCCTTCAATGGCTGTACCGCTAGAATTTCCATCTGGTACAGATACAATGGGAGGCTGATCGATGCCCGGGTGCGGCAAGGGATGGCTCCCTATTGCTCAACCACGTTATGTATGCTGATGATCTGCTAATTGCTGCTCACTGGGAGGAGGAGTTCGAGGTGCTGCTGCTGAACCTGGAGCTTGCCACCAAGAGGTGGGGCCTTACCATCAGTCCCACCAAAACTAAGCACCTGCCTGGGTATTTTCTACCATCGGACACTCCACCACCACAACTCCCAATTGGTGATGGGGCAGTTATGGAGACAGTGGAGAGTTTCCCATACATTGCCAGTGTGCTAATGACCGGCTCCGGTTTAACACCAGAGGTCTCACTCCGAATCAGTCGAGACACATTATCTTTTCATTGGTTGTGTAAAACTGTGTGGAAGCTACCTGGTCTATCACTCCGCACGAAGCTTCAGGTCTTCTCGGCCACGATCATTCCCTCCCTTCTCTACGCTTGCGCCTCCCTAATGGAACATCTCCGTCGGTTAGAAACATTTAGGATTGCCTGCCTACGATCCATCCTGGATTAACCAGGCTGCATTGTGTGAAAAGCTTACAAATCCTTGAAAGATGTGGACAAAGTCCCATCGGTGAGCTCCTCTGCCAGGTAAGGCTGCGTTGCCTGAGTCATGTAGCCCGCATGGCCAGACACCGCATGCCTAAACATCTTTTGTTCGGCCGGATCTAAAGGGCTCAACGGCCTGGCCCGGGCTAGAGAAGACATGGAGTGATGTGGTACAGGAGGACGTGGAGCTGAGTCGACTTGCCGATGACGGGTACCAGCCGTGTCAAGATCGGCCTCTGTGGAGGAGACTCCTGAAGGACGCTACTGGGCAGTTGGAGGCAGTTGCCCTCCAACAACAACGGAGGGCGGAGGAGCGACGCTCACAACAACGAGCGGCGCGCCGGGTGGCTAAAGCACAGCAAGTTTCCACAGTAGGGGGCACAGTTGGTGCATCAGCCAGTCGTCTAAGTCAGTCGACCTGTGCCATCTGAGTCTGCCCCGTCACCTCCTGCCAGCGGGCGTTCGACACTGTACGTAGCCTCAAGGTGCACATAGCCTGGCACAAGCGTTGTGGTGACGTCACCGCCACTTAGTGGCGAATGGTGGTTGTTGTTGTTCAGTCTATGTATGTATGTATGTGTGAGTCCATTTGTGCATGTAACTCTATGTGTTTGTATCAATGGATTTGCGTGTGTAACTACATGTGGCTGCCTCTTTCGCCCGGGCAACGCCGGGTACTAACCGCTAGTCCTCCTATAAATCACGTGATTTTTGTGTGGCCACCCCCACTATGAATCCCTCCTCTCTCCCTGCCACCGGCCCCTTTGAAAACAGATTCTGCTCCTCCGTGCAACTCACTCATGTTGGCTTCTTCCTTCTCCCTCTTCGCTCTACCCCTCTCATCATCTCCCTCTCATCCCTGACATCTTGGCCTCGTTATTCCTTCTTCCCCTTCTGTCCTTTCAGCCCGGCGCTCCTCTATTCCTGCTGCAAAATGTGAGCAGTGTCCTCTTTGTCTTGGGGGCTTCTGTCCCGGCGTCCCTTCCCACTCATATTGCCCTCCTGTATGCCGCTCAATTGCACAACTGACTACTTCCCTCATCATGGTGAGCCCCGGGAACAAAGTTTGATCATTTAAAAAAACGTAATAGGTCGGAACAAAAATTGACAACAAATATGGTTGATTTGTATGTAATTATACATTGTATAAAATATCTCATGTTACAATTTCATTTAAGAATGTTTGAAAATATATTTGATGAAATAAAAAAAAACATTCAAGTCTTTTGGGAAATCCTATAAGCGCTTTAAAATTCAACATTAAATACTTGTCTGTGGAGCAGTGGCACATGTTGTGAACAAAATTAGTCATGAAAATATCCGTGTAATATTGAAAAATCGTCCAATAGAACGATGCAACTTACGTGTGAATGTGTTGTGAATGGGAAAACGATTCTTCTTCTTGGTTTTTTCGGTAAAGTCACGTAGAAGGGGAGTAATAAAATAATAAAAATAATAAAACGATTCTTTGAATTCAACAATAATACACTGAAATAGAGGCCGACCGAAACTGAATTTCTGGTTTCGGCTGAAACCGAAACCAGACCGAAAGTTAAAAGTATCTTTCGGCCGAAACCAAAAGTTTAACTACACTATCGGCCGAAAATGGAAAGATTAACGGCCGATAGTGTTAATAGTAAGTAGCTGCAGCTACTTACTATTAACACTTCTTCCCTTTATTAATGCTACCCCCATCCCCTCCCTGTGATGCTGCTAATCCTGCATCATGCACGGGCAAAGTAACACTATTCACATACCTGCATATCCTCTCCCTTGGATGCTGCTAATCCTGCATAATGCACGGACACAAGTAGCACTAATTACATACCTGCATTTCCCATAAATATGCTAAATTCCTCTTGATATGCAAATTCTTTTGTTAAGGCGCCCCTCCTTCCCCCCCTCCCAACCCAGCTTATATATATTCTCCAAGCACGTGTGCTGTTTAATTCAGACGCTGTCGCCTCGACAGATCTGGTTTCACCTGAAGACGGCTGCTTGCGTTGTGGCCGAAACGTCGTGAGAATTATTTTATTATGTTTTATTATTTTTATTATTTTATTACTTCCCTTCTACGTGACTTTACCGAAAGAACCAAGAAGATGAATTCCTGCAGTCACGAAAGCTTTAAATCGAAATGTGTTAATTATGTAATGTTACTCTTTGGTTCTTTCGGTAAAGTCACGTAGGTAGAAAATACAGTAATACCGAAATAACCAAAGAGTATGGATTCCTGCAGTCACAAAAGCTTCAAATCAAGATTGTGTAATTAATGTAATAAATTGGAATTAGGAATAGATTTTGAAAAATGTGTGTGTTAAGTGTAATGATTAATAATTGTGATTAAAAAAATAATCATATTCATGTGTATGTGATTCGGAAGCGATTATGCGTAAAAGTTATCACGAATTATTATTATTATTATTATAGGCTCTGTCGCTGTCTAGGGGTATGTATTATGAATCGTGATAATATTAATGATTCTCGCTTTAACAAATAATGATTCTCGATTTAACAATTACACGTAATTATGTCAGGTCTCAGGTTTCATATCTCACCACAGGATATAGTTCTTGTAATTCAGACAATGATGCACGCATTTTTTTCATCTAAGCAACTTTAATATAAACTTACTTTAACATTCAAAACAGTTATCACCAGAAATTAATAGCAACAACAGTACCCATGCAATTACACGTACTCATCCATCTGTATTAAATGATCATAAAAGCAAAAATGGCCAAATCTCATGATCACGTGATTAAAAGAGAACAACAGGCAAACACCTCACAATGGCAATATTCGTACGGAATGTGTTAAAAATTGTGATATCAAATGGTTATAAAGCATTAACGATCAGATCTCACGATCACGTGATTCAAATAAAACAATAGGCTAATGTCTCATGGTAACATGACAATACACAACTCGTTTGTTATTCTATATGATGCATGAAAGCTACGATTGTTCTTGGCCCACAACCTGCACAAGGTACAGTTAAAAAATGTGAACGTAAAACTCAAGGCAGTAATTATAATAAAATTGGGGGGGGGGGACACACATCCCCCCCCCAATATTCAAAAATGCTCAAAATGTCCCCCCCAATATATTGCTATAACATTTTTTGCTATGCTATGTAAATTAAAACAACAATTTGCTAAACCTTAGCCACAATATCTGGACTTATCTTCATATAAATCAAAGCATAGATTTCTGTTTATATGATTGTGGTTATGGTTGTTCTTTATTAATCCCTAATCTCTGCCATTACATACAATGAAACAAAAAATGTTATAAAAACAGAGAAATGTAATACAAACACTATTAGACATTGTAAAACATAAAGAAAAAGTTCATCCCATGTCTTCTTGGTTCTTTCGGTAAAGTCACGTAGAGGCGACGCTGTCGCCTCGACAGACCTGGTTTCACCTGAAGACGGCTGCGTGCGTTGTGGCCGAAACGTCGTGAGATTTTTTTTATTATGTTTTATTATTTTTATTATTTTATTACTTCCCTTCTACGTGACTTTACCGAAAGAACCAAGAAGATGAATTCCTGCAGTCACGAAAGCTTTAAATCGAAATTCATCCCATGTGTTAGTGAATTTCTTTATATTTTAGGCAGAAAATTAGTTATCAAAATTAGATATTTTTCTGGGTTGGGACCCCCAGAAACCCTGGAAGATTTCGTCCCCCCAATGTTGACTCCATGGCTACGGCCTTGGTAAAGCTAATGTCTCATCTTCTATCTTCCCGAAAGATATCTCAAATCCCACAACGATGTGTAGAATGGCAGGATTGGCCCACAGCTGGAGTGT
Organism: Entosphenus tridentatus; assembly: GCA_014621495.2. Classification (NCBI taxonomy): domain Eukaryota; kingdom Metazoa; phylum Chordata; class Hyperoartia; order Petromyzontiformes; family Petromyzontidae; genus Entosphenus; species Entosphenus tridentatus. Next base: position 1,186,393 of record CM025682.1, on the reverse strand, counting down.
GTCACGGCTCTTGAGTCATCACGCTGCCAGTCAGCTGTTAGCTGCCGCGCCACACGCTCGCAGGTTGTTTGCACGCCAGGCTCGATCTGCAGCTGGAGCATGCTGTGGCCATGCTAGCCCAGCACTCTGCCTGTCAACAGCTTTGGGAGTGGCTTGGTGTGCGAGCACCCTTGGTCGCTCGCCCTTAAAGATCCCCCGCTGTGCACCAGCCTGCACGTGTCCACACATTCTCGGCCTCTCCACAACTTTCATGCAATGTCAGTCACTGGGCTCGAGCAACAGAACCTTTTCCAGCCTATAGCTTGGACAATCTTTCATGAACACTCGATATGCTGTATAACTCAAGTCTCCGCCTAACTTCTCACACCTCTTATCTTATCAAAGTATAATATGAACATTCCTTCGAACACGTGCCTGAGCTTATCACAACTCTTAGCTTAGTACAGTACAATTTATTGAAGTCCTTGACTCTGTGACTCAAAATATAAAGAAAATATAAAACACTTGGCTACTTATAGCGACTCAAGAGCATTTGCCTCTGCAACGCTCCAACGTATTACGAGGGCCAAACCCCGGGGTTTGCCTCTGCAAGACTAACGAATATGATTTTTTTGTATACTGTTATATAGACATTTCTAGCTCATTTAATTAATTCCCAAAGACAAATCAAACGCCCAAAGGTCCTCCCACTTTCACGCCCTTCGAGCATTCATCCGTTCAGTCTTAGTTGACTTTTTATTGTGGCTCTGCAGACATCCTGGCACCTGATGTCATGAACGCCATCCTCCCTTCTTTCGGAGGTCATCTCCAGACTTGTGTGGACTCAGACCCACTTAATTGCCCCTTGGTGTGGTGTGTGTAGTACATGTGTTGAAGTATGAAACAGCCTTGGTTACCCCCCCCTTAGGTCAACTCAGCCTTAAAATGAACACCTACTGCAGCATGCAATGATAGGCACTGGAGAGACAAAGGCGGTCGGGCACAGCTTTGGTTGTACCACTTGAATGCATTGTGTTTGTCTTGTAGAATTGACAATTAGAATATATAAAAAATATCTATTGTTGTCCTGAATGAGCCTTAGGTTCAAGGCTACAACACGAGCTTCCATAATTCTATTATCAAATTTCACATGCTTATCCCAGACCTCATGGAAATTATGTACGGATAAGAGTGATTGCAAAAAGCCAGCACCTGACTAGACTAAATTTAAACTAAACAGTAATAAACTGGAGCCTGTCTAAACTAAAACTGAACTAGACAATAATAAACCAGAACCTGTTTTGACTAAATTTGAACGATACAATATACTCGGACCTGTAAAACTAAGCTTGAACCTCCCTAGACCAAGCTTGACCTTGACGAGACTCATACTATGGTACAGCACAAAATCCATTATTTAAATTAACATCATTTTTTTTATTAGTGAAGTTAAACGTTTTAGGTCCATATTTACTCCTGGAAGAAAACCGTGTCTTTAACGTGGTGTTAAATGAGTGTGATCATTTGTTTGTGGTCGCTATGTATTATTCCACTGGTAGTTTATTGTTTACACCGAAAAACAAAGTTATCATGTGCCACCCCTAGAGGTGTGTCAGTTTACGTGTGAATGTTGTCCGTGACAATAACAGCATCACTGTTGGACTTAAGATACATGTTTGATAAAAAATATCTTAAATTATTTTGAAGAAACCATGTAAATAACCACTTCCATGGGTTTTCATGGTTGTTCTGTATACCCAACAAACATGCTGACGTTGGGCCGATATTCAAGACTTCAACACGAGCTTACATAATTCTATTATCAAATTGGCCCAATGTCAGAATATTTGCTAGGAAGCACTCCAATCTGTTCTCGCGTTGTTTTTTGGCAATGGTGTCCGACGTTTCTGAGCATCTTCAGTTTAACTCCGCGTGACTTCTTCAATAACTCCTGAAGAAGCTCCCAGCACAGGAAGTGAAACATTGGACATTGTGCAAAATATGTGCCACAACCATAAAACACGTCAGTGGGCCAATGAAATAACTACTGGAGGGACATAGCTTAAACACACATACACAGAACACTTAGTTCATGCAGATCAGAATTCATCTGATGATATGAAGAGGGAAAGAAGAGAATAATCGAGAGACAACTTCAGTTGGTGTGCAGGAGTGAGGTAGATCGTAGTGGGGTAGCACAATGCATCAATTAATCGATCACTGATTCTTCTTGAGTTCACGATACACACATACAAATAATGATCGTCCCATAGCCTGTGCAGCAACTGCAGCTTCAACGTCAAATAAAGGAACATATGCTTTACTTGAATTGTGCCCTTGATATACAGTAATTAATTGAACCATAGATCATAGCTGAAGATTGTGAAAACAGCAATATCTCCGATTCACATTGGAGGCAATTACGAGTTAAGAGTCCTAAAAAACGCCTTTGTGTCTTCTTGGGAGACAGTTGTCTCCCCGACAGACCTGGTCTTCACCTGAGGACGGCTGCTTGCGTTGTGGCTGAAACGTCGTGAGAATTATTTTATTATGTTTTATTTTATTATTTCCTTTCTACGTGACTTTACCGAAAGAACCAAGAAGATGAATTCCTGCAGTCACGAAAGCTTTAAATCGAAATTTAACGCCTTTGTGGTTCCATTGAAATGTGTTTCTTGAATGTTTTGCTTCAGGGTGCAACCATTCAGAGCATGGGGGCGGCTTCTAAAGCCCTGGCAGCCTGCGGACAAGTGACGTCATCCCAGGTCACACAAGCTGCACAAGGTACTTACGCATTACAGGAGAACTCCTCTTATCCGTTTTGATATTGGGGAGTACTCGTATTATGGATCCTATAATCCCCTACGGGGTTACCCCCAAAAATGTTTCACTTCTCCGATAATAGGATACATTTGCCTTGGGGCTCCACTGATCTGCACCAAAAAAATCACATAATGTTAATTATTGTGTAAGCTAAAGGGGCACCCGATACCAGCAGGAAATTGAAAGACTTTTCTGCACGGCTCCTCGTATCTGTGGTAAAATGGTGGGTGTTAGGATTATTCAAATGCGGCAGGGTCTTTGAAGAACTCGATGTTTTGCAGTTCACTTCTGCAAAATATATGGTGCCTTGCTTGCTTGCTTCATAACACTAGATTCTCCTGGCTAAATAAGGATATGTATGTATCCATCTCCTTGTGTCAGTCTGAGAGAAACACAAATGGAGATACAAAGACAAATATCCCCCGTATAGCCTCAACAGACTGTAGGAGCAAGCGCTGTTAGTGAGCACCTATAAAGGCCGGTACGACACACGAGGGGGTGGGTGGCCAGCACCACACCCGTACGCCTTTGTCTCCCGTGTAACAATGTTTACACACTGCACCAGGTACTATTTTTTACGCTGAGTCGATCTAGAGGAGGCCCTGGGCCGATTCAAATAATCGTCACTACTGTTGGCCATGAGCGGAAATCAAGCTCAGATCGTCAGGTTCATAGCGCAGCACGATAACAACAACACCACTGCTCCCCGCACACACAGCAATATACACCAACAGGGAGACAGACACACACTCACAGGCAACAACAACCGCCATTCGCCACGAACTGGTGGTGATGTTACCACAGCACAGGCGCATTTTGAGGTCACGTGAAGTGTTGAAGGCTCGCTGGCAGGAGGCCACCAGACAGACGCATGTGAGAGACTCACAAACACACGGGGAAAGAGATGCGGAGAGAGATACACATAGGCACGGAGACACCCTTTGGTGTAAGTGGTCTTGGCAGGATGCGCCATGGCCAGAAGGGATGATGGATGGTCAAGGATAATAACAGAGTGACAGCCAGGGGATTTGATGCGTGGAGCTGCTGAATGGATTGTTGCATTAAGTCCAAGGTCATGAGAGGTGGGTAGCAGCTAGTGGAGGACTTCATGCAGCAGTGACATGGACATGGCTGCTAGAGCACTGCGCTCGAAACTGAGCGACACGAGTTTGATTCCCGGTCACAGCTAACATCAGTGGCAATTATCTGAACTGGTCCTGGGATTTCCCTAAGTCGCATTGTCCTCAAAACAAGTGTCTGGTGCAGTGTGTAAACATCAACACAAATCTCATGGAATGTAAAGTGTCTTGGTGTAAGGCACATGAATTAACCGATGCTATTTTGTGTTTTAAGCTCTGACGTCAGTTGCTCCAAACATCTTGGAATCGATGGCCCTCAGCTTCGCCACTGCCTCTACGAATGATACAAAGGTCAACGAAGTCCGCGTTGCCCAGGTGCGGTAGCCACTATGATTTGTACAACGTGGTGATGCCTCGGTACATCGGACGATCGATAACCCCTTTGTCCTACCTGATAAAATATTACTCTTTGGTTCTTTCGGTAAAGTCACGTATAAAGAGAAAATAAGAAATTAAATATTAGCATACGACGTTTCAATTGCAACACAAGCAATCATCATCAGGTATAAATGAAATTGAAACACAAATCTAGTATACTTAGACATGTAATGTAATACAACAGAGAGTCGGATAACATAACAGTCAACACCCTACCTGGTTGATTACGTTCTTCCTGAGAATGATAAATTTGAGAGAGAGATAAAACACAGAACCAGAGACATATAGACAGACATATAAGTAGAGACAGATATCACAGAGATACATAGAGAGAGAGAGAGAGACGTACATAGGCACATAGAGAAACCACGTCTCTGTGTCGAGGCCTTAAATAGAGAGAGGGGGCGGGGGCGGAGAGAGAGGCAGGGGTTAGAGAATATTAGCTGGTCAATGAGTGGCACGCTGCAGAGAGGGAGAGGGACAACAGCCGAGACACACAGAGAGAGCAGAACATAAGAACGTCGTATGCTAGTATTTAATTTATTATTTTTTCTTTATACGTGACTTTACCGAAAGAACCAAAGAGTAATTTCTGCAGTGACGAAAGCTCCAAATTAAGTATGAACCACTTCTACGGGGAAGTTTTAAGTTTTTTTTTCTCTCTCTGGATTTTTGTTGTCTCTCTCTGCTTGTGTATCAGTCTTCGTGTCTGTGTCTTACAAATTTCACACTTAACTTCTAATTTAGCAATCTTTGGAAGAACGTAATCAACCAGGCTATGCGTTAATTGTGTGTTGACCGACCCTCTGTTGTATTGCATTACATTTCAAAATTTTGCTAGGTTTATTTGATTTAGTGTACTTCCTCTGTCTCCACTCGTTTTGTCGTTCTCATGTTCTGCTCTCTCTGTGTGTCTCGGCTGTTGTCCCTCTCCCTCTCTGCAGCATGCCACTCATTGACATGCTATATTCTCTAACCCCTCCCTTATTCTCCGCCCCCGCCCCCTCTCTCTATTTAAGGCCTCGACACAGAGACGTGGTTTCTCTGTGTGCCTATGTACGTCTCTCTCTCTCTCTATGTATCTCTGTGATATCTGTCTCTACTTATATGTCTGTCTATATGTCTCTGGTTCTGTGTTTTATCTCTCTCTCAAATTTAGCATTCTCAGGAAGAACGTAATCAACCAGGTAGGGTGTTGACTGTTATGTTATCCGACTCTCTGTTGTATTACATTACATTTCTAAGTATACTAGATTTGTGTTTCTATTTCATTTATACCTGATGATGATTTCTTGTGTTGCAATCGAAACGTCGTATGCTAGTATTTAATTTATTCTTTTCTCTTTATAAGTGACTTTACCGAAAGAACCAAAGAGTAATTCCTGCAGTCACGAAAGCTCCAAATTAAGTATGATAAAATATTGTCAAATCGTGTATATCCTTTCTCGTTTAATTTTTTCTGATCTATTTTGAACTCAAAACAAAGTTTACAGTGATATTTAAAATATATACTACCCATTAAATGGTTTGTAAAGTGTTTTTCCAGGTAAATTTACAGCATGGTGGTCATGTGTCCCCATAGTTTTCTGACAGCGTGTGCTGTATAAGCGTTGTAGATTGTAACACTGCAATGTTTATACTAATTAGAATGAGAGAACTACTGAATAAATCCTGAGCAATCCTCATTCGTATTTTAAGTTTATCAGAGTACAATTAACGAGAAGAGAGAAATGTCAAACACAGTTTTGGGAAATTGGTATTGTGATAACCGTCGAACCTAACATTTAAAATCGTAACTTATCACATTGGGGAAAACTGAAATTGCTGCAGCCCTAATTGTTGGTCTAGCAGTACTGCCCTATTTTGGCCAAGCAGCAGAGCTCTCGTTCCCTAGAGAGTAATTGCACGTACTGACCGGGCTCAACTCGGCCCTCTTTTGTCAAAATCGGAAACTTTGCAAGATCAGCAAGTCGGCACTGCCTATGAACAAATCGCACGCAGTGCACCAAATCTTGTCAAATCAAGCAAGATAAACGGGGTTGAGCCTGAGTTGTGCTTGGACAGGTGACCACCATGCATAAGCAGGTTCCTACAGGCTGCTGGTGCTGCTGTGGGGCTGTGTGGTGAGCAACAGAGGGCATTGCAGCAACATCCATTGTTATATTGTGCTATACTGTATGCTCCCACATCTGCAATTAACGTGATATGTTCTCCACCTTAAACCAACACTGGCCAGCATGGTGGGGTGAGGTCCTATATCCGTCCAAAATATCGTGGTGTGAGTAGGCCCTAGTCCAGCAGTGGATTGACAAACGAGCTGCAGGTGTGCATTTCAGTTGTACAGATATGAATCAGAACATAGCAATATGGGATTTGAACTATTGGCTCAACACTGGCTAATGGAGATAGGTGGCGCACAAGTGGCACATGAAAGCAATGTTCTCACTTGTAGAATAGTGGGCATGTTAATGATCCCCTTTTTTCCAGTATCAAGATGATAAAAAAAAGTGTCCCGTAGATATATCTGCTCGACCGGAGATATTAATGCTTTGATATTTGCATGGTCTTTGTACTTTTCACCATTTAGTGTTCTGTTACATTTTTACTTAAAACTTTCGTGACTGCAGGAATTCATATTCTTTGGTTCTTTCGGTAAAGTCACGTAGATAGAATAAATAATAATTAAAATAAAGTGAATAAAAATATCACGACATTTCGATCGCAACACAAGCGGTTGTCATCAGGAAAAGGGGTTAGCCTCTAAAGGCACACTGTTAATAAAGGTTTTGAGATGGGCGTAGCCAAAGTATATCAGCAGCACCAGCAATGTCAATGCAGCAGCACCAGAATTGCAAATGCATCAGTAATGCCAATGCAGCCAGGAAATCACTGCACCCTGCTCTACACACCAAACTGCTGACGGTGGAGGTTGATTGACAAGAAAAGACAAGTCAAGTCATGACCCAAAGTGGTTGATGACATCTTTCCAATTATTGCTGAGTTTATAACCATCCTCTCGGTTGAAATTGTGTCTGTATATAAGAATAAAAGAGAGACGGAGACCAAGCTGTGTGTCGTCAACATATTTTATTACACACATATACAGACAGAATTTAAACCGAGAGGATGGTTACATATAATTAGTGTTCTGTTTTTTAACAAGGCCATAAAGGAGACTGTCTCTGGTGTAGGCCAGTTTCAACAACAATGTATACATAATGAAAGCATTTTTGTTTGCATGTTTTTCATTAAGCATGTGTGATTAATGCAGACTTGATGCCTTGTCATAGATGTCCATTTAGTGTATGAACACCCTAACACCTCCTGTACCCTTTACGGAAATGGTAAAGCATATTCTTATTCATCATTGGGTATGTCAGTGCATCCATGACACAGTGGTGAGCGGACTGGGCGAATTAAATTGGCGACCTGAGTTGAATTTTTACCGATGGCTAACATCAGTGCCAAGCAATATCTGAACTGGTCCAGAGTGTCCCCTTTACCAACCCACAATGACCAGTGTGGTGACATTTTTTTATCATTTAACCCCCATAACCAACACGGCATGGGGAGGCCTTCATCCAGCAGTGAATTGACAAATAATTGATCAGTATGGGTTATTGTCGGAAGTGGGCCACCAGGATAGGTTTCAGATATCACCCGTCGCTGATGTAATCCCTGGCCCAGAATCAAACTGAGGTCGCCGGGGTTCATATAACGCACACCTCTCTACACGTATTTCAGATTCTGATA
>CM025682.1:1120243-1133321 GCA_014621495.2 Entosphenus tridentatus | reverse complement strand
CGTCCTCTCTTCGAGAGCAAGTGGACACAGTGCGGCAGCAGCGCAGCCGCACTGTGGATACCGAATTACTAGGGGGGAGACTCTTAGCATTTGTGAGGATTGTGCAACAAACTACAAATAATTCCATAATACATAATTACTACAAAATTTCGTTCACTTAATGTAATTACCACCAAGCATATTTTAATGAATACTTCGTTTGTTTCTCAAGCCACTTGTCCTGGTGAGGGTCGCAGCAGCAGAATGTTGGAAGGGTGGTCCAGATCTCCCTTTCCCTGGTGACAGACTCTAGCTCTTCCTGGGGAATTCACAGGCGTTCCCAGGCCAGCCGAGCGACATAGTCCCGCCAGCATGTCCTGGACCGGCCCCGGGGCCTTCGCCCAGTGGGACGTGCCTGGTAGAGTTCCATAGGGAGTCTATCGGGGGGCATCTTTACAAGGTGCCCGAACTATCTCAACTGGCTCCTCTTCATCCGGAGGAGAAGCAGCTGGACTCTGAGGCTCTCCTGGATTACCGAGCTCCTCACCCGACCACGGAGAGTGAGCCCGGCAACCCTGTGAAGAAAGCTCATTTCGGCCCCCTGTACCCGTGATCTCATCTTTTTGCTCATTACCCAAAGCTCATGACCATAGATGAGGGTGGAAATCTAGATCGACCTGTAAACCAAGCGTTTTGTTCAAGAATACAGCTCCCGCTTCAATACCACGGAACGATAAAGTGCCTGGAACATTGCGGATGCCGTACCAATCCGCCGGCCGATATCCCGCTCCCACTCACCACTTGCGAAATAGACCCTGAGGTACTTAAACTCCTCCACTAAGGGCAGCTGTTCCCGCCTCACCTGGAGAGAGCAATCCACCATCGCCCTGGAGTGAACTATGACGTCAGACATGGAGGTGCTGATCCTCATCCAAGCCGCTTCACACTCGGCATCAAGCTGTTCAAGTGCATGCTGGAGACTGTTGAGGCAAAGAGGACAACGTAATTTGCAAAAAGCAGCGATGCCACCTCTATGCCCCCATACTGGATAATCTCCATACCTCGGCTGCGCCTTGATATCCTGTCCATGAAAATCACAAACATAAGTGGAGACAAGACGCACCCTTGGTGGACTCCAACACCCACAGTGAATTAATTTGATTTAACACCAGTAATACAGATACAGCTCTCACTCCGGGAATAGAGGAACCGGATAGTGCACAAAAGAAGCACGGGTACATCATATTCTCTGTCAAGACATATGCTTTCTCCAAGAGGTAGGCTGGAGAAGCATACTCCCATGACCCCTCAAATATCTGTGAGAGGGAAAAGAGCTGATCCATTGTTCCACGACCACCAGATAAGCATGGCATGTTTATTATAAGCAAAACAATTCCCCTTCACTTGTAAACAACACATGAAATATTCATATAATTTATGTGGCTGCGACAAATGTAGTGTTGCCTCATGAGGATATTGATAGATTCACGCTGATTTCTTTAATCAGCCACAAGAGCTTCTCTGAAATTCAACAGTACTTTAGAAGGACCCTGCTTTGGGTATTGAACTCAAATGTATGCCTCACTATCGTTTTCTGCCTCCTGTTGTATATGTCGGGTCTTGAAAAATTCATAAAAAGAATACAAATAAAATGAAAATTGGAAAAATGTGTAATTATCCGAAATTATGCTAGGTTATGTAATTCTGCGCATAAATTATGCTTATTAGGGTGGTGTAATCGTATCAGTTATTCAAATGTATGCGGTTATGCTAATGTATGCAGTTATGATCATTTGGCTTAGCTTCGTTGTCTACGGCCGTATTATCAATCGGGATAATACAATTATTCTCGCTTTAACATTTACTGATTATGTCTTAGTGTGTTTGTTTCAGGTCTCCAAATTCAAATCTACAGGATACAGTTCTTATAATTATGATTATTATGCATGAACTTAGGAAGGCACCACTCAGACACTTCTGTGTTAAGCAACTTTAATTTCTAAACAAAAACATAACACTCTAATATGCGAACTCTTATGCTTGGAATTGCCAACACAGTACTCCTGGAGATGTTCTCCTCATTGATCCGTACATTTAACCCTCAATGATTACGTTGTTAAACTGGGTAGCAGAACAGTCGATTAATTCCTCAGAGTAACGTCCTTAAAAATGCATGCTACAATATTCATACGAATGGCAATAAAGAACCATATCCCGAAGGCAAAAGTACACGTCAATGAATTAATCGGTGATATTATACATTTAACGAAATGTCTTGGAACAATGGTGTGTGGAAGTGTGCCTGCTTCAGCAGATTCTCATCAATTGGCTAAGGCTTCAATAAATTCGCTGGCAAGATTCTGTGATAAAAAGAAATATTTTAACACAATATTCTCCCTGTGAGCATGTAGATTCGTAACGTAGGTTTCAAATGTTTAGTTTGCATCAATGAATTCATTGGTAATATTTATGCAATTAAAAAGAAAAATAACCACTAAAATACTTATAAACGACCGTATCCACGTAACTCAATGGGCAGCAGTGTTCTTCGTTATCAGCTAATAGTTGACGCATTCTTATCATTAGTCTTCTTGTTATTAGTCCGGGTATATGCTTCATGTGTGTGTGGTAGTTTGTTTCCTTGATCCGTATTATTAGTCCGGGTAGGTTTATGTGTGTGTGGTTTGGTCTCCTTGCTCAATTCTTCGCGTCAGGCAGACGCCGGGCGCTGCGTTGGTAATGTGTGAGTGTGGGCGTGTCATACGAACAGCTTCCTCGCTCGTTCTCTTTGAGGCAGAAGCTGGAGCTGCTGAAGGCGCTCGTAGCACTCGCCGCTTGTCTGCTGGCAGCTGACACCCGCGCTCGGTGGCGCTCGGTGGCGCTGCTGCGTACTCTCTCTCCTGCTCCGCGCTCTCTCTGGCGGTGCACGATTGCGCGTGCAGCTACCGGGTGGGAGCTGGCACTCAGTGTAGAGTGACTTTGAGCGATACTTCTTCTGTCAGCGCTGAACTCGTACTGGGTGACCCGTCGCTACTCAGCAAGACTCGCCATCCTTGGTTGATTGCAGAGCCCTTCTGTGTTGTGGAGTCTTCTGTAGCTGGTGGTGGTCTTCTGTCGCTGGCTGGAGTTTCGTGGCTTCTGCTGATGCAGCTCGTTGACGATGTGCCAGTCACGGGGGCAGGTTCCCGGAGCCTGCTGATCGCAGCCCTGCTGGCTTGTGGGAGCTGGCACTCACTCTCAAAACTTGTAAATTGTATTCGCACACCGCTTAAACAACTCTGATAGCTTAGTACAATACAACTTATCGCAATCCTCGATTCTTGAAGCGACTCAAAACATCAGGATAAATGTAGAATAAAACTTTCAGCGATACTCTGTCGGTTCATGCCGAACTCAGCTCTTAACAACACATTGTCCCTTCTCTCTGCGAGACACGACACCCATGGTTGATCTCGAGGCCATGCCCCAGAAGCTGCGCCTTTGCAAGACTCTGTGTCGCTTGTCGAAGTAGCAATGTATGGGTCGTGCCTTTGGTTATATCTGAAAATTATCTCCCCTCGGCTCGCCTTCTCACAAAGGACCGGAACTTCCTTTGATTTCGCTCTTTGCTGTGGGGGGGAGGGGGGGTTGTACGTGTGTCCGTGTGTGTGTGGGCGTTTTGATTTTATTGAAGTAATATAAGTTTCATCAAAGCCTGGTTCCTGTCGCCTTCCTCGAGCCATTCCGCCATCAATGGAAACAGCTGCTCCAGATTACCCCTATGTGCGTCCTTTCAGTCCTCCAACCCTCTGCAATAATTAATCTGGAAGGAGGGGGGGTTTCCCCTGTCTGGGAATTTTTCCCCCCTCTTCTGTCGCTCCCGGTGGGTGTGACATTCTCTTTTGCCTCTCACATAGGGGGTGTTGTGGCTTTGAAGTCGTGTTCTGTTGTACTGTTTGGAAGTAAAAAATATTATTTTACCTCGTATACCTTGATGTAGTTCTAAATCTGTAAGTGACTCAAGGTATGTTTGTAGCGGTGTTTACAGTACTTCTTCCATCGTTCTTTGGAATCTTTCATGGTGTTTGATTTCTTTTTAATGGGAGATGCCCTCTGCATGCGTATGCAAATTTCCTATCACGTGCTGCTGGGATACAAAGACGGTTGGGAGGCTCTCTCTTTATGAGATGCATTTTATCTTGGTCCTGTGTGGTTGGCCTATTTCGCCTCATCCCTCCTGGCTGACCCTTGGTCTAATACTTCATAATTATTATTTGGTTTATGTTTATTCAAGATTTGTGATTTATCATTGTTATTACCACGTATATTCCGAGGGATTTATTAACTTTTGTTGTCTGTCTGTATCCAGGGATTTGTGCTGTTTTACTTGAGTTATAATTTGATGTCCTGAGGTTAGATGTAACTAAGTTTTCACTTAAGCTTTCTTGACTGATAGAATTCATATTCCTTGGTTTTTGGTAAGGTAACGTAGATAGCAGGATACAACAAGAAACAATATGTGAGGTGAATGTGAGTAAAATAAGGTAATTAATAAATCAAGGCCACCAACGTGACTGCAGTCTGGTTTTTAATCTGGGTGAGTGTGTTGGCAGACTATGATATCGACTTAATCTTTGTCGCTAAGTTATGCACTTTTAGCCGTTGTATTAAGGGAAACGAAAAATGTAAAACAAATATCGTGGCGCCTACTGTCTGTATTGTTTTGAGGGGGCCTTTTAAAGTCCTGTTGAGATTTTCCAGAATCTCATTAGCAAAACCCCCTCTCCCTTCACTTTTGTTTTTGGTTTTTATTACCTTTTATGGCTTATCTCCGTTGCTTGATCGGTGTGAAGGGCAGCTGCTGTGGGGGGGGGGTTGTGCCTCACCCTTTCATGTCCCATGCTTGCCCCGATCAATTATTAAAAATATATATTGGAAGAATAATTCTTAACATTAATAGTGGAAAAAGGCCTATATATACAACACTCCACATATAAATACAAGTAGATTTTAGTCCATCGCCTTATCGAATTTCCAGAACATCAAGCAGCATGTATTTAAGTTAGAAAACTGTTGACTGATTTCAACACTATGGACCTCATCAGTAAAGTCATGCTGCTGGATGTACCTGGTGCCATTGCTATTGTTAGCTGATAACAATATATATGTCACATATTTATGATATGTATCGTTTCATCTATTTAAATGATTGTGTTTTCCACATACTACTTTTTAAAATGTATTTAACAACAATAAAATTACCAAATTATCATAATCGACATTGTTGCTTTTTGGATAATTGTTGTCTTGTGTTGTTCCTATCATAAGAACACAGTGAGAAGAGAACAACGTGGTAAGCCAAGATAATTCCTAGAGCGGCAGGGAATATTTTAATCTGAATCAGGGCCTCTTGTGCAGCAAGTCAAACAAACAAGATACTTGAAACTAGTTCATTACCATTACTGCTTTTGCGATGTTACACAATCCGAATATTTAAAGTGATGAGATCTACGATAATTTTCTCACCCATTTTGTAAAATGTCGTTTTATCGTGATTGATATTGTTCAATCAATGTTTCTTAGTATATTTCATTTCCTGATGTAATGTAATGTAAATAGTGATTAAAGAAACGCAAAGTCATGCTAATATCATCTCTAATGCACATTGCTGTCTCGTCACGCTGTGTTAATTAAATTCATTTTAAAGTATCATGTGAAGTAGTTGAAGTCAAGGTTTTTGTTCTTGAATTTGTCAGTTCGAGAGTTCCATGCGACAGCACCTGTCGTCCGAAAAGCATGGCCCACATACGTCTTTAGGCGGGTTTGTATAACAACGAAATCACTACGAGCGACAGGCATGCATCAATCCGACAAATAACGGGGTGCCATATCATGTAGGCACTTGTATACAGTCAGACAGAGAATCACACTTTACACGCTGTGGAACCGGAAGCCAATTAAGGTCTTCACGCCTGAGCTTCCAGAGTCTATGATCATATCGTCTTGTACCAGTGAGTAATCTGGCTGCTGCATTCAAGACGCGCTGAAGTTGATGAATCACCTTCATAGTTTTGCCAGCCAGAAAACCAATGCAATAGTCAATTTGAGAAGGAACAAAAGCGTGAAATTGATGGTTTGGAGCTGCCTTGGTGTTCAATGATGCATGGACAAGACGCAGCTGACAAAGCTAGAAAAAGCAGGCTTTACCGATCATAGCAACATGGTGTGCGGGTAGGAGGTCAGGTCCTACTGTAACTCCACGACTATGGATATACTGTAGGCAACTGGTGGTATGGTAGTAGCACCCACATTGAGCGATGGACTGTGGCTGATCAGCTTATCAAGGCTATGGGTGGTGCCCAACTAGATCACGTTTGTTTTTTCTGCATTCAGCTTCAATCTATTGGATGCCATCCAGCAACTAACAACAATAACACATTGTTCAAGAGCAATGGCTGATGCCGCAATGCCATTGGGCTCACAATAAATGTGTAGTGACATAGAATTGGTCACGTAGCAGCATAGCGCTGGCTGCTGGCAGGGAAGGGGATCTGCAGCTTGCAGCAGCCCTGTCCGACAGCAGGGCACGTGATAGACCAGAGAGGGATGTAGGGGAAAGGTTACGGAAGGGACACGTCGAGAGCCTGCTAGTAGATTTCATAAGGGAGGTGTGGCCGGGACAGAGCCAGGCCACGCTGACAGTACAAGAGGGGCCCCGGGAGGGGACCTTGGGGCTGTCGTTTGGAGTGGGATCCCCGTCGTTGCTGTTGAAGATCGTCGCCTTCGTCGCTGTCGTCTTCATCTGATATTGCGCCGCTAGACAGTAGTTGGCTGTCTCGGTTCAGCGCCGTCAGTGTCAGGTGGCTAGCGTTATGTATAGGCTAGCAACTTATGTAGAGTGCTGTATTAACGAAAGAGAAGAGTGTATCAGCGTAGGGGTGTATTGTGCAAAGGGTGCTCGGTTGAATAAAATAACTGCCTCCAAGAATTTACGTCTCCAAGTCAGTCACTACAAATGTATAACTGAGTGTCATCTACAAATGTGTATAGGTACACATTCCTGCGGAGGGAGCTGGTAGGGTTACTCAGTCAATGGACAGGGTTAACGGCGACGTGGTGTATTCCGCAAATATGCCCGACTGTGAGGGCGGGCACAAGCCGGCGTGAAGGGTGGGGACCGAGTGGGGACCTGGGATGGTGGAGAGAAAAAAAAAGCTGTTCCTCAAAAAGAAGAGTACAATACCCATCGGGGGGTTGTTGAACAAGTTGTCATACAATACTTACTCTACCTAGATGTGCATGTACCACCTAAAGAAGCCTCTCCCCCGCCTGAATAGAGTGCAATTACGCCAGCAGGCAGTGGCGGAAGACGGGTATCGCGTCCAGGTCGTACCACTCGAGGCAGTTCAGGACGCCGTCGCTGTCGCCATCGTGGGCGACGAAGCAGTCGTACGATTGCACGGCGTGCATGACATTAATGATCACATGCACGCTGCAGTCATCGGTGTTTGGCTGCCGCAGCACAACCGCCCGAACAATATGCATCGGCGCTGTGACAGGCGCGTCAGGCGGCAGGACCCTGCGAACGAGTTCGGCGGCGAACGCCTCAAGCGATCGTGCGTTGTCTGACCTGCTGTTGCTTCGCGCCAGCGAGTCGAGGACAAACAGTCGCACCGGCTGGGCTGGCCACATTGGCTATCAGCAGGAGTTGCCAATGCGCCGCCTCATGGATCGGAATGATCCAGAGACGGCGTTGCAGCGCGCCGACGTACGGGCGCTGCACGGGCATCTTTCCCGCCAGGTAGCTGGTGTACAGGAATGTGTTGAACAGAAAGACGTCGTTCGGGCACCACGAGACGTACATCTTCATGAAGAAGGTGACAATCTGGCTGTTCAACCAGCGCCACGGCACCAGGCAGTCGAAGTCGGCCTGATAGATGGGCCCGGAGCCGGGGAATTTGAAGATGACCATTGAGGTGGCCTGCACGGGCCGTTCCCGCAGCTCCAGCGCCACTTCGCGCTGTTTTTTCGTGAGGACCAGCAGTGCCCTGTCCGGTTGCTTGCATTTGGCCTGCGGCACACGCGGCTCGGAGACGGGCAGGTCACCGGTGCATAGCGGCCGCTTGCGCCACATGCCATCGGCGCCGATGTCCATGCACCAGCGCGTCGCGAGAATCTCAGGCCGCATCGTCTTGAGGCTGTCTCATCGGAACGCCGGCGACAAAGGCAGACAATGGAACCGGGCACCCATGCAAACTCTGCTGACACCATCTCGAACGTGAGGTGCTTGCTGCCACGGCTGGGCTCCAGCAGAGTGACAATGTAGGCGAACGTGCCGCCTTGGCACTTCCACGTCGTCTTGGCACTTCCACGCCATCAGCATCCAGGGCCAGGTCCACGGCATGCCACACGTAGGTGACGTTGCGCTTGCCGAACTTGCAGTGGGCTGGCTTGCGGCTATCCAGGCCGATCGAGATGTGGACCTCAGATCGGCGACCGTTGCCATCCGCAGGAGCCAGATTCAGGTGCGAAGGCCACCTCTCGACGTCGACGCCGTGCACGGCCACGATAATGTGGTCGGGTGGCATTGGTAGATCGACGACGTTCCGTCTCCGGGCTGGTGCGCATTGATATGAGCGAGCGCCGCGCGATGGTCGCCTTCGTCGTTCCAGGCGATGGCCAGCATCGTGCAGGCAGTTCCGTTGGCGATGCCGTACTGGACGTTGCCATTGCCATTGTCGAGGAGTTGGCCGGGCGCGCGGGGGTAAAAGTAGGCGAAGAGCTCCGGGTTGTCCGCCGCATCGTATAGCATCTCCTGTAGGGCGCGCAGAACTTCTCGCTTCAGGCGGTGGCACCATTGTAAGACGTGCTGGCGCGTCACGAGGTTGAATAGCGGCGCGCGCGGCGTTCAACACTGCCCGATCGTGATTACTGCTGATGAGGCACGTCGACTTCGTGACCCAATTCAGGTCGCTGGCGACGTCGGCAGTGCTCAACTGCACCGTCAGGCCGTCGATTATGTCGTCCGTGATCGGTTTGAACTTGGCCTCGGCGTCCACCGACCACAACATGCCAGTCGGGTAGTGCGCCGGCATCGCCCGGAATGCTTGTAGGCGACGGCAGTGGTCGGAATCTTCGGCGGCGTGCATTTGCATGTCCATGTGCAGGACGTGGAACTGCTGGCACAGGGCTTTCGCCTTCGCTCCGTTGGACGTCTCGGCGTGCGTCGAGTACAACACGCGGTACAGGTCCTGCTTGTTGACGGTCGTTGGCAGCTGGAGGAAGTCGTCCACGAGCAGGATGGAGATGCCGCCGAATGTCTTCAGAGGGTCGAACATGGCGCGCAGACGTGCCGCCGCACTCCTTGATCACGTCCACCATCTTGACGATGACGTAGCTTTTGCCGCACCCGCCACTGCCGTGCATCAAGCAACTGCTGTTCGACGCTGTCGACCAGCGTGGACACGATGGCACGCTGGTCTCGTTGAGGTCGGAGAGGTCGCATGGGGCGACCTTGTAGACGTCGCAGTCGAGCATGCGTTCGGCGGGGCCTGCATGGCCAGCGCCTTCAGCATCGCCCGCTTCGCTATTATCCAGGTTGCGCGGCTGCTCTTCCAGGGCAGTGATGCATTCACGCATCCCGTTCAATGGCAACCATTGGTGCTGGTCGCCTCGCGTGCCCTCGACGTCCAGAAGGGCGTCGTCATCAGCAACAGAGTAGACAATCGATCCCGGGTCGCGAACTGGCGCACCGCTGGTGGCCAGCGACTCGGCGGCCGCACGAGCGGCGTCGCTTCAAACGTCCTCGCACGTGCTCACCAATGCCTTGTTCTCCGCGTGCACGCGCAGATCGGGGTCGGACGCCACTTGAACCAGCTCATTGAACTCGGATGAGCACAGTCGGCCTCACACCTCGCCATCATCGTTGCCGTCAGGTCGCAGCCCCGTCGGTTTCTTGACGTCGCCGTGCTGGCCCCAGTAGTCAGTGTTCTGGTCACGCCAGAGGCTGGTGATCTCCTCATTGTGGCTGCAATTAAATCGCATCAGCATGAGGTTGTTGATGCTGGCGGTTGACCAGGCTGGCCATTTGCCGGTCCCATTGGTGAAGGAGCTGTGCGAGTCCGTCACCGTCGCGCTCCAACTGCGAGTTCCTGCCCGACATCCACGGCACTACCAGATCGAGCGCGTACTTGGCGAATGGCAACAGTTCGCACTGCCACGCAGACACCAGCTCCTCGTCGAAGGGCTTATTGCCCGGGAACGATGGGGGCGGATAACCCGCCAGCACGGCAGTGCACATCTTATGCCGGATGACGGCCTCAAAGTCGCAGGGCAGCGGATGGTCTGTGCCCAGTGCGAATGCCGGCCGTGTCAGCCGCCTTGCGGCTGTGGCGGCGCCGCTGTCACCAGGCGCGGCGCGTGCCTTCTTGCACTGCAGCTCGACAATCGATTCAAACTCGAGGTAGGAGTAGTCAGCAAAGTGCAGACCCCGGTTGTCGTACGATTCGGCCTGCGACATGAACACGACCTCGCCTGATGCCAGCTTGTACGCAGTGGCACCACCGATTGAGTCATCGTTCTTCTCATTGTGATCAACGCCGGCCAGCAGGTCGGCCAGGGCGTCGTCGACGAACTGGTCGCCGTCATTGTCTTCACTGACGTTGTCGCCGTCGTCAGGGTCGTCAGCGTCGGCGTCTCGCTGCATGCACCGGTCCACGTATGACACGGCCGCGTGCGGGAAGAGGTAGCGGAAGGTATCGCTCGTAATGTTGGACGTGTGGCTGAGCAAGGCGTGCACCATAAGCGGCATCGACCACTCGTGACAGCCGATGAAAGTATTCACCATGCCAGACGCCAGGTGCTTGTCCGTGCACAGTGTGGTGCCTGTGTCGTCGGCGCGGCTGGGATGCTGCCAGATGTCGTCCATCTTGGTCAGCATCATGGCCGCGGCGTGCTTCAGCGGCGCTCCCTCTTTGGTCATGTAGGCGGCCTCGTACGCCTCGACCGCCTCGCTGGCGTCCTGGCCGCTGATCACTGACGAGTTGTTGTGGCAGCCAATGAGATTGTTGATGAGCAGGTTGGACTCGACCAGGTTGGCGTCGCTCGCGAGCCAGTGCATTTCCCACACGATGGGCCGATCGGGTGCGGTTGAATTAGCTCGCCGTTGAGCAGATCGTACGGTTCATCAATCATTCTGATCATGGCGGCGTCGACCGGCAGGTCCTCGACAATGGCGCGCTTGCCCTCCTTGTCGTCGGCACGCTGATGGAGAGCGACCATGATGGGATCGGTCTCGTGCTCGTGCAGACCGCGACCCATGCTGAGTCTGCATTTGACCAGGCCCTTCGGCGGCTTCTCGCACGTGAATCCGTGCTTGTGGTGGCCCACCGGCATCACCTTGCGCTATGCGACGGCGACAAACTCATCATAGTCGCTGGCTGCGTCGGGTACAGCCAATTCGATGGCACGCGACCGTGCCATGTCCACGTCCAGCGTGAGTATGTCCTTGTACCAATCGTGCACGTCAGGCGCCAGGTGACTGCAGGAAATGCTGACGAGGATGCAGCCGACGGCCCGCCGCACGTCAACGGGCACAGCCACGAGGCGCGTCAGTAGAGCTGGCGACAGCGCCGACGCGTACGTTGTCATGTGCCAGTGCAAGCGGCCGCCCTTCTGCGGTTCGGTGACGCCATTGACAGCTGCGAGCTTCAGGTATGTGCCTCGTTCCCGCATCATGTAGTTGCGCGAGGTTTGCGGGCAGCGCAAGACGTCGTCGAGCAGCGTCCGCAGCTTGCTGCCGTACAACATGGCCGCCAGCGCTGGGCGCGAACGCGTCAGCTGGATCCGAGCAGAAGCATTGTCACGGATCTCGGGCAGCAGATGGCGTGTGTAAACCCGGCGCGCGACACGATGCAGTCAGGATCGTTCCAGCAATTTATCAGGGCGTGGCACAGCACGGCGTTGTCCTCGAATTCGGGCGGCGCCCCTGTCAAGAAGTAGGCGCCGATCCTGTATCTGAGTCGCATCGCCGTCATCTTGGGGCGCGTCGTGGCGCGTTCGAATGGGCTGAATGGGACGGTCGCCCCGACCATGGACAGGATCCGGCAGACGGTCGTGTTGAGCTTCTTGGCCTCGTCCGACAGTGGATTGTCGCGGGCCCACACTAGACGCTCCCGGAAGGCGGATGTGTTGGCGAGCTCGCCCAGCTTCTCCAGCTGCTTGGTGCGCTTGGCGCTGATCCGCGCGGTCGAACGGACACAAGTGTGCTGCTGCAGCTGGTTGAAAGTGGTGGCGACGAAGAGCGGATCCTCGAAGCATCCGTCGTAGAAGAGGAAGCAGTGGCGCAGCTGCATCTTGGAAATGGATCCCATCGGGACGCCCTTGCCGAGCATGAACAGCTGCGCGAAGACCGAGGCCAGGATGGCGTCATTGTGGTCCCACTCGCTGATCGGGTCTTCAGCGCGCGACACGATGATTGGAGGCGGGCGCAACTCGGCGCTCTCGCCGCCATCGCCGTCAGTACAGCTGTCAGCCGGCTGGATGATGTCGACCAGCGCCTGCACGGCGAACTCATCGACGCTACCGTCGATCAGCCGCGGCTTGGGCAGGACAGCGGCGTACACCAGGTCGAGCATGGCGCTTAAACTGCTGTCAAGCGGTGACTCGGTGTCATCGTCTTCGGCAGCATACGCGTGCATGTTGGCGACGTCGTGGTCGTCGATGCAACTGCTCTCGGCGCCCATGCACTGGCGCATCTCGGGCGATTGGTCAATCTCGACGCCGGCGACGGGATCGCTGCTCGCACGTCTCTTCCAACAGGAACGCCCGATCATCGCGTTTGTGGTCGCGCTCCATCTCCAGCCGATGGGCGCGCTGCTCGGGCGTCTCATTGAGGCGTGGTCGACCGCCACCGTACATCGCTATTGGTCGATTGGGCGGCGTCGTGACGGACGTGTTGCACAAGAAACTTTCAGAAACCGTGCGGAGGTTTTTTTGGATTCACGACGGACGGACACAATAATCCCCTGTGGGCTTGTGGAACCAGGGGGTTCCTACCAGTAACATAGATGTAAACACACAGTGTGGTTAACATAGGTGTACACACACACAGTGTGGTTAA
>CM025682.1:1082419-1120233 GCA_014621495.2 Entosphenus tridentatus | reverse complement strand
ACACACAGTGTGGTTAACATAGGTGTACACACACACAGTGTGGTTAACATAGGTGTACACACATACTGTGTGGTTAACATAGGTGTACACACACACAGCGTAGTTAACATAGGTGTACACACAGTGTGGTTAACATAGGTGTACACACACAGTGTGGTTAACATGGGTGTACACACACACAGTGTAGTTAACATAGGTGTACACACACACACAGCGTGGTTAACATAGGTGTACACACACACACAGTGTGGTTAACATAGGTGTACACACAGTGTGGTTAACATGGGTGTACACACACACAGTGTGGTTAACATAGGTGTACACACACAGTATAGTTAACATAAGTGTACACACACAGCATAATTAACATAGGTGTACACACACACAGCAAGGTTAACATAGGTGTACATACACAAGCGCCGTTGGCTTCCGCACAAAGCGGTACCCTATTTTATCGACCCAGGAGGAATGGTGTGGGGTTTTTTCAAAACAAGAACCGAACCTCGTATAGCAGCAGCTCCCAAGGTCGGTAGTTGATACAGCACACGTGTGTACAGTGCCCTGTGCAGAAATTCCCCACCCAGCCCCTCCCACCCTCCCCTCTCCACCCAGCCCCACCCATCCCATATTTGGATGCACGACGGACAGACGGACACAATAATCCCCTGTGGGCTGGTGGAACCAGGAGGTTCCTACCAGTATAACTCCATGTTTGTCTACCAGTTCCGATAACTCAGCGGGATAGATACATAGTATAGGACCTAAAACAGACCCTTGTGGCACTGAACAAGTGACATGAACAGTTGTTAATAACTGGCGGTTGTGATTCACTCCATAAGTTCTGCCCGTGAAGTATGAATGAAACCGTGACAGTTCAGTTCCACAAATGCCGAAAATTCGTTCAAGACGCTGCAACAGTATAACATGGTTGACCATCACATGCTACACTAATATCGTGGCGACTCAATGTGGATAACTTGCCGTTGTCAGTGGCTATCAATAAGTCATTGTAGATTTTCAGCAATGCCGACTGAAACTTGGGCATTTAATCTATGGAATCAAGATGTGCTGGTAGCTGCAGTTGCAATTTTTTTTCAAGCAGCTTTGAAATAAATGGCAGTTTTGACACTGGACGATAGTTCTCTTTTTAAGGAGTGGCTGAACTTTATATTTCTTAAATTGCTTCGGGAAGTAACCAGAGGATACAGACACATTGAAAAGAAGAACAATACATGGTAACAGAATGCACCGAGACTGCTTACTCAACCAGGTTGGTGCTGAGTCAATCTGGCATGATGAATATATTCCAACCAAAAATATTACTGTAAAATAAATTGCCACTGTTAAATCAGTGCTTCGAAAAAGTACAATTATGACGCCATACATTTCGTAGTTAATTATATTTCATGCAACTTACTGCACGTGCATCGCTTCATGCACACAGGAGGTTATCGAGGTGGCCAGCGCACAAGACTAACCCCAAATACATTGCAGCTGTTTTCGACTAATTTCAGGGTGCTGATTCCAAATCTGATCTCAGATTTTCTCTATCACATCTCATTTTTAAATCCTTTATATTAAGTTCGCTTGCTTGCTTGCTTAGGACCGTGCAAATCTTTCGGTCGTTTTTTAACCCACTTCCCGTGATGCAATCGAGCTGACATTTTGCACACAGACTCGGTGTGCGTGACAATGCATTTTCGTGAAAAAAAATCCAAATTTTTACACTGTTTAGGATTTTTTTTTAAATATTTAATTACCAATTGCTTAATGCTGCCAGACAATCACCTGACCCATAGGTGGCAGCCATTTCAAGCCAGATGACGAGAGGACTCTAGCCGCCACGCATATAAAGGATTTATAGTGAAAAACTTTGTTTTTACGGGTTAATGTTTTATGCTATCGGCATACACCATTTCCATTGATTTTACCCGAAATTAATTATGTCGCTTATGATTGAAAGTTGTTGCGAGTCAGTAACTGCTTTAGTGTTAAAATATGGTGCTGTATTTTTAGGATAGTGTGTTTATAATATAATTTTATTTAGATATCCACATGTAATTAATATTTTTATTCTGCAGGGCGTGATCTAACAATGGCTACAACATCCGAAAGAAGGAAATGCAGTAATGACCCAGATATCTTCTGCTACATCTGTGGCAGCTTCACTTTGCAGGATCAAAGGCGCAACATCAATACCTTTGTCAAGAAGGTTTATCTTGCCTACTTTAAAGTACGACTTGGAGACCAAGACAAAAATTGGGTTCCTCACAAAGTGTGTAAAACCTGTGTTGAAACTTTGCGATCATGGTCTAAAGGAAAGGATACTAAGCTGAAGTTTGGTGTGCCAATGGTTTGGAGAGAACCTACAAACCATTTGGATAACTGCTACTTCTGCCTTGTCAATGTAAAAGTTTTCAATAAGAAAAACAAAGAACACTTACAATACCCAGATATCCCATCTGCCAGACGACCAGTTGAGCACTGTGAGGAAATACCTGTGCCTGTATTTACTGAGCTACCAGAGATTGATGTTGAATCCCTCAGTTTACCTGCTTCTACAGATGATGATGATGATGCTCAGATCGAATATACGCCATCTGATGCAGATTGTGATAAAATGTATCTGTTTAGTCAGCCTGAATTGAATGATCTTGTAAGAGATTTGTATTTGCCAAAGCAGTCTGCTGAATTGTTGGCTTCCAGGCTGCAAGAGAAAGGACTACTCAGACCTGGCACTAGTGTATACTTTTATCGTAACAGAGGAGCAGCACTGCGAAAGTACTTCCATTCAGATGGTCAACTTGTTTATTGTAATGATATTGAAGGGATTCTTCTCAATATGGGATTCAAGTGAATGGAGAATTTCTATTGACAGTAGTAAAAGGAGTTTGAAATGTGTGTTACTTAACAACAGAAATATATATGGTTAAATCCCAATAGGACACTCTGTAAAAATGAATGAAGAGTATGTCAACATCAAGATTGTTCTGGATAGATTGGAATTCCATGTTCATGGATGGCTAATTTGTGTTGATTTGAAAATGGTTAATTTTCTGGTGGGTCAGCAAGGGGGTCACACCAAATACCCTTATTTCCTGTGCTACTGGGACAGTAGGCTACATTAGAACACTGGGTTAAAAAGAACTGGCCACCAATAATCAGTTTGACGCCTAGTGACAAGAACATCAAGAATGAGCCTCTGGTTGATAGGAATAAAATTGTATTTCTCCCACTGCGCATAAAACTTGGGTTAATGAAGCAATTCGTCAAAGCTCTTGATCACACTGGAGACTGCTTCAGCTATATATGTTCAACCTTTTCAAGTCTCAGTGCCGAGAAGAAAAAGGCAGGAATATTTGATGGCCCTCAAATAAGAACACTCATCAGGGATCCACACTGTTACAACAATGACTGCGGCAGAGGCTAGAGCTTGGAACGCATTCTCTGATGTGGTGCGAAATTTTCTTGGGAACAGGAAAGCGGACAACTATCGAGAGATTGTGGAAGAGCTGCTCTTGAGTTTCCAAGCACTTGGATGTAGAATGACCATCAAGGTTCACTACTTACATAGTCACTTGGCCCAGTTTCCAGAGAACATGGGTCACGTGAGCGAAGAGCAAGGTGAACGCTTTCAGCAAGACATTAAAGTTATGGAAGAACGTTACCAAGGCCGATGGGACTCAAACATGATGGCAGATTACTGCTGGTCCTTGATGAGAGACATTCCACAAGCTGTACATCTGAGATCGTCAAAGAAGAGGTCGTTTATGCAGATGTAACATCACTATTGTGAATGACCTTTTTGTACATATTTTTATTATCTTCACAATTCAATTCTTACATGGTAATATGCATTCACTCACATTGATATGCAGTCACTCTCACAACTTTGTGCTACAGCTCATTAAATGTTTGTTTCATTATTATTGTATATTGTATCTTATTCGTGTAGGGATGTCTGTTTAGCTATTTTAATATGAGCATAAATTTGCTGTTTTTATTGAAAATGCAATATTTTATATCTCAAAAACCTGATGTGATAGACAAAACAGATTTGGAATCAGCACCCCAAAATTACCTTAAAACCATTGAAATACCTTATGCCAGAAAAAGTGTGTTGACCAGTGATATACTCCCTGTGGAGTTCTCTCTAATGGAGACCCTTCCACCAGAAATTGCAGGACTGCTCCTTTACCTCTAATTACCTTTAACTACTCGATCCAGGTGGCGTTATGCTTGGGGGCCGTCCATAGATGTGACTTTTCTCAAACCCCCCCCCCCCCCCGGGCACACACCGCAACACATTGGGACCCCCCCCCCCCCCCCCCCAGGTGCGTGACGTCATTTATGGATGGCCCCAAAGTCTGCCTGGCCATCGGTCTTCCAGCAGCATTTGCTTAAACTCGCAAACTCTGGGGCGGTTTCACCCATCTGGGCCTCATCAGTAGGGTCAGTTTGCTAATACTGCTGATAAAAGTGAAGCTAACGGTGCAGCTCTGCAATTTCTTACATAACTGCCAGTGGAAGGCCTACACGAGATGGAGCTCTAAAGAGTCCCTATTTGGCCTACTCTTCCACGCTGACCAGACGTTTTGGAAGACGTGTGAGTACCCAGACTTTACCCCGACCATACTCATATGGGACCCCATGGTTTCGACTAATGTTAAAATTTTGATTAAAGCGATGTTTGCGTTATGCATGTGGGCGCCAATTTCGGCCAATCTAAGCGCTCCCGTTTGCGAGCATTTAAACCTCGACTGGCTTTGTTAACATTGCGCTTTCTGTTTTAGCAGTGGAAACAGCTCTCTTGCATACCAGGTGATTTTAATATATTCGATTGAACGTTTTTTTGGTTAACAATCGTTTTCGTGGAATGGATTATAAACGTTAACCGAGGGACTATTGTATATGCAGTGCATAGACGTCACATATTTAGCATATTTATAATTTATCAAAAAAATATATCGTGCTTACCCCAAATTACGTTGGAAAATGTATTTAACACAAATAAAATGACCAAGTAATCATTCTTAATTTTGTTGCTTTTTTGACAATTGTTAGTTTGTTGTCTTGTGTTGGTCCTAGGGGCCGTCCATAAATGAGGTCACGCGACTTTGGACGATTTTTGACACCCCCCCCACCCCCCTTGTCACACGGCGTCACAAAAAGTCAGACCCCCCTCAAATATAACGTCACAAAGCTCTGCCCCCCAAAATAAAAGATGCTTCAAATCACTTAAAACTATTGTCATTGTAGTGCGTATATAATGTGCCGCTGCAACCCGATGTTGTAGGAGAAAACATGTATTTAAAAGTCTATTTAATTAAGTAGAACGTGTTGTCTATATTTGGTTAAAGTTGCGCATTTTGATGTGACGTCACATTTCTCAAACCCCCCCCCCTCCCCTCTTGTCAGACATCGTCACAAATGTCTGACCCCCCCCCAGGTGCGTGACGTCATTTATGGACGGCCCCCTATCATGGAGACAGAGTAAGAAGAGAAGGACGTGGCAAGACAAAGTAATTCCCAGAGCAGCGGAGATTATTTTTTTGCCCTGATCAGTGAGCAGGTGCTCTGGGGCGCTTTTATCAAGGACGTATCCCTGCAGGAAAGCCTCGGCGATCGACCCCGCAGATTGGTCCACCAGTGGACATGCCATAGGCCACCGAGTGAGGTACTCGACCCCTATGAGCAGATATTTGTGACCCCTCGGGGTGATGGGGAACAGACCCAATATATCTAGGGCAACAATTTCGTTAACACGGGAGACTTGAATCGATTGTAACGGCACCCGATATGGTTGCGCAGGCGCCTTCCGCCACGTGCACTCGTGGCAGGACTTAATGAATTGATGAACGTCGTTTTGCATACCCGGCCAATAAAAATCTTTGCACAAGGTCAGCGCGGTTTTCTTCTCACCCAAATGCATCAGCTTCTCGTGCGTGTCATGAATGAGCTTGCCCCTCAAACACAACGGAACAACAATACAGAATTTTAGCAGTACGACGTCCTACTGCACGAGGAGATCATCGACAAGCCAAAGGAAGGGGTGATCCTCCGACCCTCTAGAACGGGAGGCCCGAAGCTTAATTCTGGACAAGGAGGAATCGTCCACCTGTAGGCGCTTCCTACGAGCCAGTGACAACCCAAATATGCCGGACCCCTCGGCGAGGACCCCATCAGCTGGGTCCGAATCGGCTGCGGCGGCCATAGCAGGAACGCCCTGCAGCGGTAGACCGCAACGCAGTGAACCCTCAGTACACCTGCATGAGCCTGACGGCTGAAGTAATCGCGATAAAGCATCCGCGTTGACATGACGCGTCCCCTTTCTGTGTTGGACCATAAAAGATTATCCCTGCAGGATTTTGAGCCAAGGGGCCATCTGGCCTGAGGGCTGGTCAGCCCGCAAGGAGTATTGCAGTGCTGTGTGGTCAGTGCGGACCAAGAAATCCCTGCCATACAAGTACTGTCGGTGCACCTGAATGAAGTGCACAATGTCCAGCAGCTCCCTGTGCGTCACACAATATTTTTACCCTGCCGGGGACAAAACGCGGCTGTCGTACGCCACAACCCTTTCAACCCCGTCGATATTTTGCAACAAGACGGCGCCTATGCCAGTGTCACTGGCATCTGTGTCGAGAATAAACATCTTGGTGAAATCTGGATATCCGAGTGGCGGCGCGTCTGCTAATGCGTCCCGAAGTGTCTCAAACTAACACTGTTCCTCGTCACCCCAGAGGAACTTCTTACCCTTAGCGGTCAATGTATGCAGTGGCTTCGCAATTGTGGCAAAATCTTTGACAAATCGGCGGTAATACAACGCAAAACCCACGAAGCTACGCACTTCCGACACCGTTTTCGGCACTGGCCACGTGCGTACACAGCTCGTTTTGTCCGGATCAATGGCGACTCCTGATGCGCTAACAACGTGACCCAAATATTTAACAGACGTCCTTAGCAAATGGCACTTTTGGGGCTTAAATTTCAAGTTGGCGTCCCGCACCTGGTCAAACACAGAACACAATCGCTGCAAATGCCTGTCAAAATCTTTACTGAACACAATGACGTCGTCAAGATATATCAAACATGACTCCCACTGCAATCCAGACAATACGAGTTCCATTAACTGTTGGAAGGTGGCCTGCGCGGAGTGTAGCCCCATTGGGAACACGTTGAAATGGAACAATCCCTGTGGTGTTCGGAAGGCAGTTTTTGGCTTAGACTCTTTGTCCAGGGGCAATTGCCAAAAGCCCAACAAGAGATCGAGGGTCGAGAAAAATTTCGCGCCGGACAGGGCGTCCAATGAGTCATCAATGTATGGAAGCGGGTACGCATCCATAACCGAAATCTTATTCAGTTTGCGATAATTGACGCAAAATCGCAGGGACCCGTCACGTTTTTTAACCAGTTCGATGGGAGCCCCCCACGGGCTGAAGGAAGGAGAAACGATCTCCTGTTCTAACATTTTATCCACAGTTTGCCGAATACAATCCTTCTCAAGTGGACTCATACGATGAGAATTTAGGTGAATCGGGGGTGCATCCCTAGTCTCTATGTGATGCCGCAACAGGGATGTACGACCAACATGATATTTCCCCGAACTGAAAACATCCCTGAATTCCAAAAGCTGCTTGGGTGTCAGATTGTGGTTTTGCTCATACAAATGCCGCAACCAATCCGGTTTCTCGTCATACCGCAGCAGTGCATCCCCCTCACTTGCTGCCAAGCACACCTCCACGTCCGAATTCGGCGCCGCCGTCGCATGCGCTAACGTAGTCCCCTCTTGAATGACAATGGGCTCGTGCCCCATATGCAATCTGTATGAACGGGTCACAATTTGCCGGCACCATCGTCAAAGCCCCGTCCAAGGAGGGTGTCCGTGACACAGTGTTCGAAGGTGTTAGCAATATTCCCTCCAGCGGGTTTTCCAAAGGCAGGCCCTTTTTCAAGTGCAGTTGCAGGAGCATCTGCGTTGCAGGTGGAACACACACCGTGCGACTAACCACAGCCTGTAAGACATTTTCCAGACGGCAATTCCAAACAACCTTTCTCTATGGAGATTTTGAGCGGCATTCTTTGAAAAAAATCCGTGCCTAACAAACACGGTACAGCCAGGGCAGTGGAAACCAAAATGTACCCTGTCACACACACCTCCCCGATCTAAATTGTTGCGAGCATGCGGCCCAAAATTCCCAGGCTACCCCCATTTGCCGCTATACATGGCCCATTAACCGGTTCCAGGGCCTGGGGCGAGGTTGGCAACGAGTGAAAAGTTGCATAAAGATGAGGGTCGCCGAAGCCCCTGTATCGACAATGACTCTGACCTCCATCCCTTGAACAAGCGCCATCACATCCAACGAACCCGGCGCGGCACCCAAAACACGATGTACTAACCCGCCCCATACAACATTGCCGTGCAACCCTACAAATGAGTGGTTACAGAGTGAGAAGGCGCAGATGGGTGATGTGGAGGAAACGGCTGTGTATTGAATGTGTCACGACTTGCCTGTAAACCTCGGAACGGGGGAAATCCGCGGTTGTAGTCGCCCGGCGCCCTTGAAAAAGCACCCTTGCTTCGCCAGCAGTCGCGGGCGAGGTGTCCTCTCCGCCCGCACTCGTAGCTCGCACGCTGCACACCACCTCCGTACATCTCGGTGCGACGGTGCATGTTCCTGGCTATCTGCAAAGACGACATGTTGTCGTCGCTGTTGCTGGGAAGCGAAATGACGACCCACAGCTCCTTTGCCATCAGCAACAGCTTCTTCTGGACCAGAAAGTCAAGAGCAGCTTGGTCCATCGCCGGGTAAGCCGCCTGGCTGAGGGCCAACAGTGCGCTGCGGTAAGCGAGGGGAGATTCCATGTCCTCCCGCTTCCTTAACTGAAATTTTCGCTTGGCGACTGACCGTGGCTCGTATATGTCCTGCATTTCCGCAAATGCCCCCGCCAGCGATGAGCGGTCATTAGCAGGGATGCCGTAGAACGCTGCCAGCACGTCGTCATCCAAGGCCGTTGGCAGGGTCCGTAGCGCGTCGCTCTCCGCCCAGTCGAGCGATTGATACGCCACTCGGAAGCGCCGTGTTAATGCGGTCCAGTTGCCGAGCCTGGCCTCGAAGCAATCCACATGTAGCTGGTGCCGTGAACCCGGGGGTGGCGACCCCAGTACCCCATGCGGCATCTGGCTCCATTCGCGGCGTGGTGGGAGTCGCGGCCGCATCGTCAGCCACCACCGGTGGTGCAGGAGCAGGTGGCGGCTGGCCCGATACCGTCGGCAACGCCCGTTCCGTCACTGTGAAGTGGTCGAACGCCGCCGGGAGCGTCACCAGCCTGGCCCACTGGGCCATGACAGCCCTCCATTCTTGAGCCGGGCTCGGGGTCTCTGATCTGTCTGGTTCGCCCTCTTGCGCCGGAGGCACCCGGTCGTCCAGGTCTGCCGGGGGAGCGGCAACCTCTTGCCCCGATGCGAGCACCATGTCCCCATCGCTGCTGTCGTCCGACGAGTCCGCCGGCACGTTTCTTCTTTTAGCCGATTTCTTCGACATGTCGGCGCGGTTCAGCAGTCACTTCTGACACCAAATGTAGTGTTGAACTTTACGCAGACACTTCTTCTTTTTCCATCACCACTTTTTATTACAAAACTCTTTACATTCCACAGCCGTGACTTAGCATGTTCTCCACTCGCTCGCCGCACTCCGCTTGCCTCGCTCGCTCCGCTCCCTCCGTCTCTCTCTCCATCTCTCTCCCCGACTCTCCTCTCTGCTTCGACTGTCTCTGCTTCGACTGTCTCTCTCTCAGCGTCTCCGTCTCACTCCGACTGGCTCTCTCTCGGCGTTTCCGTCTCACTCCGACTGTCTCTCTCTCGGCGTCTCCGTCTCACTCCGACGGTCTCTCTCTCTCAGCGCCTCCGTCTCTCTCTCTTTCTCATCTTCTCTCGTTCCTGTTCCACTGCTAGCCTATTCTGTCTCTCGTATCTTCTTCTTGTTCCTGTTCCACTGCTAGCCTATTCCATCTCTCATACCTTTTTCTGTTCCTGCTCCGCTGCTAGCCTATTCTATCTCTCATATCTTCTTCTGTTCCTGCTCCACTGCTTCTCCCCGACTGTCTCCGTCCAGCTCCCAGCAACAACTCTCTGCCCCTCTCTCACGCTCCCGTATATATCCCCCTCCTCATTAATTACCAATTAATTAAACGGCGTCCCCACAGACGCCTCGCGTCCGTGGCTTCTGCCGTTATCGGTCCCATCTCCAGACCTGCTAGTGCCACCTTGTCCCTGACAACAACAACCGGCCAATCACTGCCCTGCATCTTATTACCACTTAACGAACAGTCTCCCCCCGGCTGTTATCCTCCCAGCAACACCTGTTTGCCCTGACGCGACCCCACTGTCCATAACACGCGCATGTTTCCAATTTCCCCTTTTGGCGTGCGTTAATCCACTACACATGTACCACTGCTGGAGGAAGGGCATCCAGTAGAGGGAGCTCTAGAGCCGCTTTAGAGGGAAATTCTGGCCTACTCGTCCACACTGTCTAGATGTCTTAGAAAATATGGGAGTACCCACACTTCACACCACCACATGCACCTGTGGTATACCCATATACTGCTGGGTGGACAGAGACTTGGGGATTCAAAGACATTTTCCCATCGATGGCAAATACACAAACATCATACCTGACAGTTTATAGTCCAAAGTCTCCAAGACCAGTCGGTTGTCCTCAGATTCGGCTGTAGTCTTCAGAGAGTAGTCTAATACTATATCATCTAAACTTGTGACTTCATCAGAGACTGGTCGGTCAGTAAATTGTCAATAACACTCTAACATGTATGTCTATATTCATTAAACCAATGGATAACATCTTGACATTCACACACACAGCAAGGTAAGGGCTTCGAAATGTCAGCAAGGTAATGTTTTAATTAGAGAAAAATTGCAGGTCAAGGAAAATAATACATCATACATGGAGAGAGTTGTGTACAGGCAAAAAGTTAAACGGTTCGTCATTATTATCACTCGCTTTGAATAAACAGAGGTTTGCCCAGCGTCTTTCATGTGCTTTTTCTGGTCTTGGAGAGTTATGAAAAGTGTGGATCATACGAATCAACAGCAGCATTGTGCTGGTGATGAAATCGTTTGCCATAGAGGGCAGAGGTGGGGGGGTGATTGCCACAAGTCATTCGGGTTTACACCAGCAACATCAACCCCAGGATGCGCATGCATGGTGTGCATGCATAATGTATGTGCATTGCGCATGCACATGAATAACCCAACCGGTAATTGGTCCATTGTAATTTATATGAACACATTACTCCCCCGAAACAGGATTTCTCCACAACTATGGCTGTCGCCTGATGATGCAAGTTGTAATTACTGGCGAAACGTCGTACTCGAATTGTAAATGTTGTGGGTTTATACTAATAACGAATTTGCATGTTTTGTTTACGTGAAAAAACCTTACTGATTCGCTGTTTCGGGAGGTGGCGGGTTTAACGACAGTTACAGAACCTCTGATTTTCCTAGATTAAGCAGCATTTCGTTTCGTGCAAACCACACGAGCACCGCTCGCATACAATCTTCGAAGTTACCGAGGCTCTTATGATCTAACTTTGACTTCACTGTTGTGTACAATTGTGTTTCAGCAGCATATTGATGGAATAGCATTGGGCCAGAACACGTTTTTGCCCATTTCCCTGCTGTTTACAGGGTGATGGCCATCAAACCAGCTTGCACCACGGGTATCACTAAAATGCCTAATGAATACATTTCGAATAAAAACAAAAAAACAACGTGCACAAAATATCTCGTCTAGGAATATAACTAATTTTAGCACATTGTTATTCCACTGCTCGATGAATGCGTACACGTACTTGTCATTCAAGTGGGATTGTTTGACCATACTTTCCCACGTTGGTTACTGAAGTCAGTTGAAGTGGGGACCGCAGGGACAGTTCAGAGATCACTCACCGCTGATGTTAGCCATGGCCAGTAATCAAACTCAGTTTGTTGGGTTTGCAGCGCAGTGCATGAACCAGTGCTACCCCCCCCCCCCCGACACTTAAAATCCATATTCTGCAATCAAAATGGACCTTCATCCGCAGCATACATCGGCACAGACAATTCCTCCTTTAGCCTTTTCTAATTGTGATTATGCAAATAATCTAATCATTATGAGCCCATGTTGTATTACTCCTCCCCGAGCCATCGCCATCGCTCACGAATCTACGATGTCCAAATACACCCAGCGCCTGCAGCACACGAGCTGATGAAACAAACATGAGTGTCAATTAATGCTATTTTGCTTAACCATCCCTTTAACTCCTCTCCGCCCCAATATTAAACGTTAAATAGAATATTAGTTAGTTTTAAGTGTTAACTTGAAAAAAATAAGCAAGCGTGTTTTACTGGCTATTGCCGCAGTTAACAAAGCCTAAACACTCTTGTGCTGTTTATTTTTTGTATTGAGTAGATAATGGGCATCTCTTCAATACGATACCACGTGGCAGCATAGTAATAGATTATTGATTATTGAAGGGTTTGTCTTTTACTCAATATCTACTAATATGTAACTATTCATATGCAAATGTAACACTTTTAATCGGGAGATATAAAAAAAAATGTATTATCAAGCCCGGTGGTGTGGAGTCCATAACTCTTGTTCACTCTTTCTTTCTGGCTTCTCTATGTGTGTGTTATGAAAAATGGCCATTGCTCGAAATGTCACCTATTATAAATACGTTGATTTTGAGGCCACATGTTTTTTTGAGACGGAACGTGTTGGGTGTTTTTGTAAAATGTTTTTGTTTACTCCTGCCAGCTGAGCAGCAGCATCACGAACTCAATTGTTTAACTCTGGTGTTTACGGTGATTGCACTGTCACACAATGAAAATTGCTCCAGTTTTCATTGTCAATACTTTTTGCAAACACGTGGCTCCCTTTGTTAATTAAGATATACTGTTGACTCGTTTGACATGTCTCCTGACAAGAAAGCCTACTGACATAAAAACAACCTCAATTCATTCAGGATGTCTACAAACTAATTTAGGTTTTTGTTGTTAATTGTATCTCAGGTTACACAGCTGGCTTACGATACGTATTTAACAACTGTTGATTTTAACAAAATTGGCTATGTTGCCTGGAGGGCAGTATAAAGAGATTGTATTTCAAGGCATTATTTTACGCAGCCCATTTGTTTTTCCAGCACCTTTTGGTGAAACACATTTATCTCGAAGAGCTATTTAGGTGACGTTCTTCTTACAAAAAGGTCGCATGTTCCGAAAGCCAAGAATATGACCGCTCTCGGAGCCATGGCGCTTACCCTCCTCATCGCCACGTCGTGTGCGTTGCTTGGCATCAGCGAGTGCGTGAATGTTGTTAAGTTCACCGACAGTGCTGCCGGTGGGATAACGTTCGCGTACACGTCCGAGGGTAAGCGATTAATCCAAGTAAAAAATACATTTCGGATTTTGAAATATGTTTAAAAATAAGCCGTGACGTCTGATTGTTTTTTACGTTTCATCAGAGGATGTGTTTATCGGTCAATGTTTGAATGGCGATTTGCCTACATTGATAAACATTTACTTAGACGTATGTGCACGATCAGGGACGAATTGGCGTGAAGCCCACTGCGGTTTATAAAACAGTGGAGTGTGTGTTGACTGAGGAAACCAGAATATGGTCTTGTTATGGGAGCGTTTATTGCCGATGGCGAATGGCAGGAAAGCCTGGAAACAAGTTGATTAAAAGGCAATGCCTAGAAGACAGAGGCATTGGTCAGTAGAAAATGAGGGAGCACAATTGAATGTGTGGATAGGATAAAGATGGACGTCAAACAGGCCAGTCATTTGAACACCTTAGGTCCAACCTTACCTGAGGAAAGAGGGTGCGAGTTACAAGGTAATGTGTTGAGGCAGGATGACTTTAATGAAGAGAGGCTTCAGGATTTGAAAGTGATCAACCAAAAAGAAGTTGCCAAGACAACTCGAAGGGAACGTAGATAGAAGAGTGATGCACTGTAGAGATGTGGGCAATTAAAGAGATAAACGAGAGAAACCTGAATGGGCACAGATGAGAATAGTGAGGAGGATGTAGGGAATATATCTCAGGTAATGAGGGGGAATGAAGAGGAACCAATTGTGTTGATGGTCTGGGCGAGTGTGCAATGAGGCCGAGAAGGTTGTGACGAGGAGGGCTGTGGAGATGCCAACGACGCAATGCAGCAAGAGGAGGGAGAGACCGAGGGGGCAATGAGAGGGTGCGGCGGAACGAGACGTGAGGGCCGTAGATGTGGCTGGAGAAGTGGCACAGAGTAGAAGCTCATGAAGAAGGGAAATCTGAGCATCCGACTCCGTGCAAAAGTATAATTTTCTTGCTTGGAAGACCAAACGTATTCTTAGAAGTGTAATCAATGAAGTACCACCCCAATTATAACCACGACTGGAGTACTGTGTTCTCCGGACCAATAGACACTCTGGAAAGGCACATCCCAAACTTGTGTCCGGCCTTTCATGGGAGGGCAGGCTATGGAATGGATACCGTGAAAGAGAAATTACAAATTAATTCGGTCATCTCTTGTTAAGCTAAAGGTTTGTCACTACATCCTACACTCGAGCGAGGTTGAGCCATGTATGGTGATCATCAGACGAACATCCCAACACGTGTGGCTTTGTGTGCACCCAGCGTCTGTGTTGTGTGTGTGTGACATGATTAGACTTCCAGCAGCACATGCCACCGTTGTAGGCTACAACCTACGATAGAGTTTGACTTTTGGCCAAAACTGACTCCAGAGAAGAACTGGCACAGAAAGAGGTGCCTCCTTCCGAAAGTCAACAGCTCCTTTCAACGAATGGTTTGGTGTTTAATTGTAAGTGTATGATCGTGGACATTAAGGGATATTTAGGATTTAACGATAAAAAGACTACTCTTTGGTTATTTCGGTAAAGTCACGTAGGTATAAAAAATTATAGATCACGATGTTTCGATCGTAACACAATCAACCTTCTTCAGGTGAAAAAGAGGGGGAATCTGCTGAGGCACGCTGTTTATAAAGGTTAATAGATGGGCGGGGCAGCTAATGTTAATGTAGGAGCGAGCAGGAGAGTGCAAGTAGGATAAAGAAATTTGCTTGTAAATGTAAACTCGGCGGGGGCCGAGCTCGGCGATAAGAGTGTGTGGTCTGTGGCAGGACACCACGTCATGGCTAGCAGGGTAACCGGTGGTTGGGACGAGCGATGGAGTGGAAGCCAGAGGAGAGAACGCGCCCGAGGGATGTTTACCACAGTTCAGTCGATATGCCTGAGGGATTCCTGCCAGTCAAGAGAGATGTTTAAGTGCCTGAAATGGGGACGGCATAGATAAGGGCAGAACTAACATCTCCCAAGGGGGAATACGGAGGGTGCTATATTGATAATAATTCCATTGATTGTCTCTGGTGAATATTAATGATATACCGGTTCTCGGGGTCTTAACGGAGGGCGATGTGGGCCCCTGGGATCCACCGCTGGGTTGGTGGCGGAGTTTATGGGGACCAGTGGTTCTTTAATTGGTGGGGCCACTTCATCAACAACTTAGAGAACCACGGAATTACAGCACAAACAGTAATAATACTGTGCATCCCTGTGTTAATTCGCCGCTGGATGAAGGCCCCTCCTCGCAATGTTGGTCATGGGGGTTTCTTTGACAATAGTTCAGAGTTCCTAGGTCATTGCGCGGTTGATGAAGCGTGGAGCCCAGGGCCCGTTCTTGACTTCACTCGCCACAGATATAAACCCTGGATCAGGAATTAAATTCAGGCGCCGGTTTAACAACGCACACTTCATTAACTACTGCGCCAGCGCTCCACCCCATTGCAAACATGCATGTGTTTGCTGTGATTTGTGTTTGCTATGACTTGTATTCGCTATGACATGTGTTTGCAAGGACATGCGTTTGCAATGACAAGTGTTTTCTATGACATGTGTTTGCTATAACATGTGTTTGCTATTGCTTGTGTTTGCTATGGCTTGTGTTCGCTATGACATGTGTGCTATGACTTCGGTTTGCTATGACATGTGTTTACTATCGCTATGACTTCTGTTTGCTGTGACATGCTTGCTGGGACTTGTGTTTGCTATTGCTATGCCTTGTGTTCGATATTATTTACGTTTGCAGTTCCAAAGGACATCAGTGCAGTCACTTTCTACTTCAATATCAACAGCAACTTCGACAGTTGCAGCTCCGACACCGACTACAAGGGCTACGGGACACTCGCTCCAGGTGCTTTAGAATCCCGAACGAGCCCCTTCTGTCACATATTCATTAAAATGGTGCCCACGGGACGCGTCTTGCCCACCAGTTTCAGTTTCTTTTTCAGTTTCATTTATCTGGTATAGCCCTGTGAGCCAATCGGCTCTTGAATCGGGTGTGACCGCAACAATAAAAAAAAACATGAACAAGAAACATCTTAAAGTGACTACGCGCAAACAGAAAAATCCAGGAAGAAATAGCAAAGTCTTCCAGAAAAAGCACTATATTCAGAAAAAGCACCGTATACCAAGGCTCGTGGAATGGCCCGTCAAGCAACGGCTCACTGACGGATGTGGTTCTTTATCATTCGTCCACTGCTAATGTAGCAGCTGATTAGTTCAGCTCCCTCCATTTCGTCCGATCATGAGATGCCTTATTCACTTTCCTTGATTCAAGTCATGAAGCAGCATTTTTATATTTTTGCCACTTAGAGCTTCCTTCACCGAGCACTCACCACCGAGAGTGTGCATACTTCACATATTTTGCCTTTCCTGGATGGTTCTAATAGGGCTTTTTTCTTCTTCAACCTGCTCTGGGAATTGATAATTAATTTTTCTCTCCATTCCATAAAACTATTTTTGATTTTACCAGGTAAGGCCCACTGAACTATGTAGATCTTTATCAGACACGATTTGGTCATTAAATATAGCTCAACGAATTGTCTTATCACGTGCAAATTTATAGCAACCAAATAATCAAAACACATGTTTATAAATGTGGAGGGAAAAATCGGAGGACCTGCATAAAAATCCACACGACCCTCGGGAGAATATACAAACTCCAAATATGCAGGTTCCAGGGTTGGGATTGGTATCGAACCTACAGCCTCGTGTATACCAGGCGAGGTAGTTAACATCTCGCCACCATGGCGCCCGACCTCTCCTGCACCCCGCAGCACGATGATAAACGGTAAGGGAGTTTTATAAGACTATGCTGGATTACAGGCAACCATGTGCAGCATAGCCACCGCCACCTTGCTAATAGGTTTAATTGTCTCGCCAATGATTGCATTAATCGTTTGTCATAATAGGTTTGCATATCATTTTATCAAATTTCATTTGATCAGCACAAACCAACAGTCCACTTCGGCGAAATGAGAGCACCGTTTGTTAAATATTTTCACAAGTATGAGCGACCCTTCACAAATTTTGAGCGGTCTAAGATGTCACTTGGTAGGATCCTTCCACGGCCACACCTTTACATCTCCTATATGAAGGATTATACTACTTTAATAAGGATTCCTAAATTGTTATGTCTGTATTTTCCGTTGATGTGATTGCTGGCGCGCTATCGGCATCGCGTTCTGAGACAGGAGGCGCCGTTTGGAGAGCTCACATAGCGTCGAGACCGCTTGGACCTGAGAACCGCCCCAACGAGGCACTAGTGTCGAGAGAACTCCGCTCGGAAATCCCTCCAAGGGGCCGTCTCCGCTTTACTCAATAATAATTTACATTTATAAGACGGGGAGCACACTTCCCAACAATACGCCCTGCCATCACATGAGCGTTGGTTGCATCGTATTCAAATCAACATTTGACTTTCCATAGCTAGAATTTAGCTTGAGTGTAGAAACCAAGGCCGTAATTATAATATATATTGGGGGGGACACACCCCCCCCCCCCCCCAATATTCAATTATTCAAAATATCCCCCCCCCCCCCCCAATATATTGCTATAAAATAGATTTCTGTTTAAATTATTGTGGTTATGGTTGTAATTTATAAATCCCTAATCTCTGCCATTACATACAATGAAACAAGAAAAGGTAAACAAGAAAAAAACAGAGCAATGTAATACAATACACTATTAGACATTATTGTTAAAAATAAATAAAAGTCAATCCTATGTGTTAGTGAATTTTTTATATTTTAGGCAGGAAATGGCAGGAAATTCGTTTTCAAATTTAGATTGTTTTTTTCTGGGGGGGGGGGGGGAGGACCCCCAGACCCCCTGGAAGATTTGGTGCTCCCCAATGTTGACTCCATGGCTACGGCCTTGGAAGAAAAACAAATTGAATGTGCAGTGATTGGTAACCGGGCTGAGGCTATCGACTTGCTGCTGTAACGGCCCCCCGGCTTGCCACGTTGTTCTGTAGAGTGAATGCACCTCACGCACCTGCATCGCTGGACTCACCGTGCCTATATCCGTGATACACGCTGTGGAAATGCACGTGTTGTTCTCCATGCACGTCCTGTACAGTGAGAGTGATTTGTGTTGTATGTACGTTTAACTTATTTCGCCCCATAGGGGCCGTCTATAAATGACGTCACGCATCTAGGGGGGCAGGGGGGTCAGACATTTTTGACGATGTCTGACGAGGGGGGGGTTTGAGAATTGTGACGTTACATCAAAATGCACAACTTTAAATAAATATAGACAACACGTTCTACGTAATTAAATAGACTTTTTAATAAATGTTTTCTCCTACAATATCAGAGCGCAGCGCCACATTAAATACGCACTACAATGACAATAGTTTAAAGCGATTTGAACCATGTTTTATTTTTTAAATGGAAATATGGTTTTGGGGGTGGCAGAGCTTTGTGACGTCATATTTGAGGGGGGTCTGACTTTTTGTGACGCCGTGTGACGAGGGGGGGGGGGTCGAATATTGTCAAAAATCGCGTGACGTCATTTATGGACGGCCCCATATATAGCCAACCGTGCTTATCAGAGGCTGCCCTCCTATTCGCCGGGGTGTCTCACAGCGCTTCACATCTCATCTCAACCTGGCCTGCAATCGGGCGTGAGTCTGCCAGTAGGGGGTCGAGGATCTCTGTGCAATCCCAATTGAGTAATTATTACATCACGCTTGTCATGATGTGCTCCACTCTGTGGCGAAGACCATCAACTCACGGCTCTTGTCAACTAGGATTAACCACGGATCGAACTCAGACTCCCAGCGGTGTTGGCTTCACAGTAACCATACAAATGTTGGGCGAACGTTTCATATTTATTGGATTGGCGCCCTAAACTCTTGAGTTTTCCGCCTGCCTCATAATTATATTTGTTGTTTTATTTTGTAACCGGTCTGCAGATGGATATTGGAAATACAACGCGTATTACCTTCCGTCGACGGCCGTGACGTGTGTATACGCCTGTGCCATGTACGTCGTTAAAGGCTTCACCTACTTTGTGCCCACGTCCCACACCCTGGTGTGCGGTGAGAGCCCTTCGTCATTCATTCGCAGCGTGCATTATACCACATTTTCGTACTGAACTCTTATGTTAGAAATGATTTGTCTACATAGATCTGAACCATCCCAAGCCTACCGTAGCACCCCAAGTCTGATTCCCTCCTCTCTCATCTATACATTTCTCTTTCTCTATTTAAATCAGCTCAAGCCT
The DNA here is from genome assembly GCA_014621495.2 of Entosphenus tridentatus. Taxonomy (NCBI): domain Eukaryota; kingdom Metazoa; phylum Chordata; class Hyperoartia; order Petromyzontiformes; family Petromyzontidae; genus Entosphenus; species Entosphenus tridentatus. The sequence continues at coordinate 1,100,606 of CM025682.1, read as the reverse complement.
CCCCGTAAACCAGGTGACTTCTGTGTGGCCACACCCACTGTGAATCTCTCACTTCTCCCCACCACCCATTGTGAAAACAGACGCTGTCTCTCTACTCCCTCTCTTCCCCTTTGAAAACAGACGATGCTCAATGCAGCTAAATTTTGCTTTTCTCTACTCCCTCTGTTTTCTCCCTCTAATCATCACCCTCTCATCATCCGTGACATCTTGGTCCAGTTATGTATTCTCCGCCTCCTCCCCTTCCTGCCTGGTGCTCCTTCTCTTATCCTGCTCCTCATATTGAGCTGTGGCCTCTTTGCCCATCTTAGAGACTTCCGTCCCGGTATCGCTTCTCGTTCCTTTTTATTTCTCCGTTCATTACATCCCTGGCTCTACTTCCCTTCTCACGGTGCTGCAAAACAAGTTTTTGTCCATTATGTAATCATTATTTACAGCCGTTTACTGTTTTTTGTCAATAAATAGCTTAATGCAGGCAATCAACATGCCATCAATGTTGTGGGGGTTTTTTTGGCCATACTTCACCACGCTGGTCAATGCGTGTTGGTGAATGGAGTTGCGCAGGACCGGCTGAGGCATCACTCCCCGCTCACGTTAACCAAAGAGATACCTGAAAATAATTTGAGTAAAGTACAACGTCGCATATCCGACTCACTGGGGAGTCAGTGAAAGGAGGACACGTGAAAAGGTCGGATATGTGAAATATCTACAAAGACTGTATGCAAGATGCAGGATACATGACCGCGTGTGACAAGGTTGGATGTGTGGACACGATAGCAAATGACAGTCACATCGCCGTGCACAAATTTCGCACTGGGTGTGGGCAATCAATTGATCAGGGTGCATTTGTGATGGTCCGATATACGGAGTTTTACCGTACATTCCCAAAATTTGTCATATTTCCAGATGAATGATGCGAAGGTCGTGTTTACATCTTGTGTGTGCCTTGAACGGTCAAAGTGCAGCCCTGCAACTGCTTGCTCACGCGACTGCTGGCAGATGGGCCTCCACCCAGTAAACATGCCAACCTTGCGCCGACCATTGGACCTACATTGGCCCAACGTTCCATGTTTACTGGGTACTCGAGGGAGCCTCTCTGACCTACTCTTCCACACGCGACCTGCCCATTGTACAACCTGGCATACACATTTACACAACTGGGTGGCCAGGTGGGGGGATTTCAGAAACTTGACCCATTTTTTCAGCTGCCGTGTCGGGAGATTGAACCGGCGACTTCTGCATTGCAAGTCCAGCGTGCAAAGCACTGACCACTGTGGCAGTATCCCTTGAGACGCTTTCCCAATGAAAAATGAAACTGTTAATACAACAAAAGAGTTAGGGTAGTGGTTGTGTTGTTCAGGTGATATGTGTAACCACATATACAAAGAATGCACTGTATATGACGTGTAGGACCTGTATTTATGTGTTTTAACTATACATATGTTTCTCATTAAAATCCCAGACAGCCGAACGTGCAATGTTTTTGCGGATACCCTGGATGCAGCTAAGTCCTCGTATATTTCCTTGGGCATCGGAATATTCTGTAAGTATCGTTACAATGCATGCCCCTCGGGGGGGTGGGGGCGGGTATCACCCATGACATAATCACATGAAGCAGGTTTGAGCCTGGATAATGCTTGAATGGATGGGTGTCCACCGTGCATCCCAGATTGTCATACGCGGTTACGGGGCTACATAGTGGGCAGCAGAGGAGCAGTGAAGCAAAATCAATGTGTGTTATGTCCAGCACTCCTATGCTCCCTACCTTCACCAACCCACACTGCCCGGCAGCAGTGAAGTATGGTCAAGTAACCTCCGTGGGGAGACTCTCATTCTGAATTGTAATTCGTTTAAATATGAAGGATGTGAGAGAGTGAAAAAAAAAAGGGAATGAGATGACGCTAAGCACACAAAGATCCTGCTGGAACAAAGGATGAGGAAGAGGATTGAATACTGATGTACTGGCCCTGGTGAGACACTGCCTCACCAACACATACTTCACCTGGAATGGAACATTCTACAAACAAACTGAAGGCACCCCAATGGGTTCTCCCTTATCTCCGGTTGTAGCCAATAATTTCATGAACATTTTTGAGATAGACGCCTTTCAGGCATCCACTCTACGCCCGTCCCCGTGGAAGAGGTACGTAGATGACACGCTTGTCATCTGGACACATGGCCAACCGGCTCTGAACCAATTCCTCAACCACATCAATTCCATACACCCAGCCATCAAATTCACCATGGATGTAGAAAAGCATGGCATTCTACCTTATTGGATGTCCTATTCAAAAAGAGACTAGATGGCACAATTCGCCATTCTGTCTACAGGAAAGTAACCCATACTGACGCCTACCTAAAACCTGATTCCCCCCACCATCCATCCCAGAATAATTCCCTCATCAAAACGCTACACCATAGAGTGCAATGTATGTCCGACCATGAACACCTAACCAGTGAACTCAAACACGTACACCAAGCTCTCAAGGCGAATGGATATTCTGACTACACAATCTGCAAAGCCATCACCCCAACCGTGAGGAAAGAGCCATCTGAGGATCCAATCAAAACCATCACCTTGCCATACATAGCAGGGGTAACCAAAAATATTTCCATAATCATGGAAAAACACAAGATCCCGGTCCGATTTAACACAGTACATACAATTCGTGATCTGATGCCATCTGTGAAAGACAAGATTCCTGACATGCAATATCCCGGCATCTACAAACTAAGCTGTATCTGCGGCAGCAGTTACATTGGGGAATCTAAGCGACATGTCTCGGACCGTGTCCGTGAACATAAGGCAGATTCTGAAACATGGTAGGACCAATACTTCTGCCGTGGCTGATCATTATTTTACTGCAGCTGGCTCACACAAAATTGATTTCTCTAAGACGATGGTACTTTGCAAGCCTACTGGATTTTTACAAATATTCGTTCATGAAGCCATCCATATATACAGACACAGAGACAATTTCGACCGAGAGGAAGGTTATAGACTGAGCAATCATTGGAAAGATGTCATCAACCACTTTGGGTCATGACTTGAGTTGTGTTTTCTTGTCAACCTCCACCGTCAGCAGTGTGGGTGTGTGGAGCGAGGTGCAATGCTTTTATTGGTGTAGACCTACTGCTGGTGTCGGAGCTTTCTCCTACATTAACATTAGCTGCCCCGCCCATCTCTAAACTTTTATAAACAGCTTGCCCTCAGAGGCTAACCTGCCTGTTCCTGATGACGACCGCTTGTGTTGCGATTAAAACGTCGTGATATTTTTATTCACTTTATTATTTTATTGTTATTATTTTTTCTATCTACGTGACTTTACCGAAAGAACCATATAATATTTACATTGTATTATTCTATAAAAATGTTCTAGACAAGCACAGGGTAGTGCACAATCATGGTGCACGGTGATCCATCGAGCAACGGACAAGTGCGCCGAGTGGTTACGTTGGGGACATCAGAGGGTCGAGGGGGGAGAGAGAGAGAATAGCAAGGGACGAAATAAACAGAGACAGAAAAGAGTGAGGTGTGTACAACAGTGGGGTGAGAAGGTAAGGCCAGAGATGAGTCAACAAAACAACAAAAGGAGACCGGATCACTCCACTAACCATCAGTGAGCCTTGCGACAGAACCCCGATGGTGCTCAATAGTATGTATGTTGAACTTATTTCACACCTTACGAAGCCAATTGTTCTTATCAGAGGTGCTAAAGTAGAGATATCTTGTGCATCACAGTACAGTCAGGGCCGGATTAAGGCATGAGCTTCAGGGGCTGTATCCCCGGGGCCTCTGCCAGCTGGAGGGCCTCCAGAGATTAAGTGAAACGTTGTTTCATTGGTGAATCCTGAATTTTATTTGTTGTTGGTCTTTTAAAAATACAATTTATTTTTCTTTAACGTTGTTTTCCTTTTAAAAATATTACTGGGGGCATCACAGTACCTGTAGCCCAGAGGTCGCAAACGGGTTTTGATTCCTTACCCGTACCCGTACCCGCCGCACCAGGGTCGCAAACGGGTACCCGTACCCGGCCGGGTACGGGTAGCCGGGTATCGGGTAGAGTACGGGTATCGGGTACCCGGTTGCGACCTCTGCTGTAGCCCAGGGGCATACAAAATCTTAATCCGGCCCTGAGTACAGTACTCGGAGGAGGGTAATAGAGTCCAGGAGCACTGAAGGCAAATTAATTATTAGATTGCCACTGTGCGAAACGTGATTTTGTACACGCGTTGTGTTTATTATTCAATCTGTTTTTTTCCCCAGATGAAAACGCACAATTCACAAAAACATTAGCGCCCTGGCTTGACCGTGCTGAATTCATCAATATCGAACGTAAGTACCGTGTTCACATTACTTTTAATCCTTCACTTTATAAACGTGAGTTTGGTGTAGCGGGTAAATAAAATCACTGTCACGTAATTTACAAATGAAATGCCAAGTTGCACACCATAAAAGTCGGGGTGGGGCCTGCGATTGGAGGCTTCCGGGTGGTGATTCTCGCTCGGATTCCAGTCGTGTTCCATGTGGTTGTGCCCGCCGCCCCATCGCAGATAAGGTGTTCCAACTCTGCGACAGTTCGACGATGACGACTGAAGCTCCCCCCGCTCCTGGCCACTACCGAGTCGGCACCGCTGAGCCTGGCTGTGGCGTTTAAAACTTTGAAGGCTCCGTTGGCAGCATATGAGTTGCCTTGTTGACCTCAGAAAAAAATGCGTGGACTCAAATGCCGTACCAGATTATGTAAAAAAATGAATAGGTGTTGTCCTTTACAGCAAGAATACAGGACGGGATAAGACGTTCAACCACCAAATAGGCACCGATCACGAGGCATCGAGTTTGCATTCACCACATATGCTTGTGGTAAAACATGCAAACACACATGCTTTGATATAATGTATTCATTGTCCTAAAGTAGGACGCACAGTCTGCTTCACTTAGAGTGGAGGTTAAAGACCATGGTGTCTTTTACAAGAATAGGGCATTGTGTGCCGGCGTCATATCCCAAATGCGATAAAACATGTTTTAATAATGATACCGCAAATATTTACTCAGTTGGGATTATCGCAATCTTAGTACCCCCCTAAAGCGAAAGATTGGCAGGATTATTCAGCAAGAGTCATCATACTCGGTGGGGCTTTCCTTGCTAAAAAAGCGTGATACCCCCCCAACCCTGGGATTATCCGTAAGAGGGGGGGCAAATGGTTACGCACCGGCCGGTATTATTGTGTGGTGCCATTGTAATTGTTAAGAATAATGGTACAGCCCTGCAATTGCTCGATCACGCCACTGGTGGCACAAGAGCCTTCACAAGAAGGACCTCTAAAGAGCTCTCTCGTGCATATTTTTTAACGACTCTTCCCTAAAGAGGTGGAAATATTCAAAATGACTGCACTACACACGACCTGCCGATCGACTGTTATCTTATCGCTTGTTTAAATAAAGGGTGCTGACTGACTGATACATTGTGCACCCGGTAGTATGAATAGGTAGACCACAGTCGATTAGCAGGTTGTATGGTGGGGTAAAGTGTTGATACTCCCACCTTATAAAAGGCATCTGGTCAGCGTGGATTAATTAAGTGTTCCATCCATAGACAGGTCTGAGGCAAGATTCTCTCCTGCATGTTGTTCTGTCTCCCACTGCTCTTCATCTGCCCATACGTCCTTGCTGGACATCACCTCATGTCATCGTTCCTTTCTTCCTCTTGGTCGTTTCCCATAAGTGTCTTCCCTCAATCACCTCCTCCTGCTCATTCCCTCTCTCCACTACCTGCCCAATCCACATTGTCTTTCTCTTCCTGATACAAGGAGTCCACTTTCTTCTCACACCTGACATAGCATCTCTCCATTAACTTTTCTTCTACCCAGCTTATCTTCATAACTCGCTTTCAACTCCACATTTCAAAACCTTCCAGTTTCTTTGTCTTCCTTTCGTAATGCCCACGTCTCGCAGGAAAATGTCGCCATACTCCAGGTGCAGCGCTATATTATTCCTCTCTCTTTAATTTGTAATTCAGAGCATTTTGCTCTAATCACCTTTCTCTTACTGCAGATGTCCTTGGCTAGCATAGAAGAATAGGCCAAAATATCCTCGAGAGCACTGTCCTAATGGAGGCCCTTTTGCCAGCAGTGGTGTGAACAAGCGATTGCAGGGGCTGCAAATGTATTATCTTTTTCACTTTAATCAGTGCGTGATTTTGTTGTTGTCCATCTCTTACAGTGGAAGTCGACACCACCCCGGGAAAAAACATTTACATGGTTTTAAAGTATGCATCAAAATCAAACCCCCCGCTATTTTCCTCATACCTGCAGATAGTTGTCACGGCTGACGTGAACTCCACCAATGTGACGACATGTCTAAACAGCCTTTGTCCCATCACACCACAGTACACCTTTCCGGTGTATGGGTCAACCAGCCAGACCTTCAAGATCTACCGACTTTACAACGCGCACGTGTTTGCAATCGCCGGGGGTATATTTACGATCAATTGTGACCCTTCCACCATCTTCAGTGTAATATCTATTGCAGGAGATGGAATTGTAAAGCAAGTCAGGTTTCCACCAAAAGGTACGGCAACAGCGGTATATGCAAATGCTGTCGCAAGAAGTCACGTTTAGCGCAACGGTCCTTCGCTTGCTATGCGTGGTGAATTAATTAATGTACGGTCTCAATTTTCCTTTCTTTTGGTATCTGTCACGAGCCACCACTCGGTTCACAACTAGAGTGAGTAAGGTCAGCGGTGTCTGCTGACTCTTTTTTCATGAGGCTTACTCTCATAATCTTGACTTAAAGCTTTCGTGACTGCAGGAATTCATATTATTTGGGTTTTTCGGTAAAGTCACGTAGTTGGACTAAAAGAAAATAAAAACATAAAGGACGTGCTCGACGTGTGATTGAGCATTCTATCCAGGACTACACTTTGTCAACATCGCCAAGAAACATCGTTTTTGTTATTTCTGTTATTTTCTTAGAACCAATCTACGTGACTTTGCCGAAAGACACAAATAATAATAATTACTCTCATAATCTCTCTTCTCTCTATGATCTCTTCAAAGACGTCTAGCCAGTGTCGAAGAAGGTTCAAAATTATTATCTAGAAGGGCTCCTCTAAAGGACCCATATCTCTAGTCGAGCTCGAGAAGTGGAGGCCTTTCCATCAGCAGTGGCATGAACAAGACATTTCAGCCCTGCACTTATGTCTTTGAAGCTCATGATATGCGCATTTATCGTGTGTGTGACGATCAATGTTTTTGGCTTTGTACACATCGTATGGAGTGGTGGTTTCCGATTCTTTTTGGAGCCAGTGGATGTGATGTAACTAACCGTAATGGCAAAGAAGGCATAGACCTTCACAGATAGCTTGTCCAACAATGTGCCATATGAATCGCCCTGAAAATAAATGCCACTTCTAACTACACAGGACCCTGCAGCCTGTCGAGACCCCAGCTCATCCTCCATTCGGTGGGAGGTTCACTCCTTCTCTTCTGCTGTGCCAATAATATGGAACTCCCTTCCTCTCCCTAGCCATGTATCCGTGCTGTTTGATGATCTCTTCTCTAGAATATGAATTCCATATGAAACACTTGTCTACATGATGCATATGTCACACTTTTTTGTTGTATAGCAATTGCTCATGCCACTGTTGGTGTGATGGCCTCCACTAACAGGAGCTCGAGAGACTCGCTCTATATGGTATTTGGTTTAGTGTTCCACGTCAGCCAAATATGGAAGAGATGGCAGTTCCCACACTTTACCCCACCACTCGTGACTTGTCGATCATCTGTGGTGAACCTATTTACACCGCTGGGGTGGACAGAGCTGGTTGTGGGGGATTCAAGATAAACTTCCCCCACCATTTCAACTGCCGCGCCGGGAGATGGATTCGAACTGACAACCTCTGGACTGAAAATCCAGTGCACTACTGACTATTACACCACTGTGGCAACATCCCACATTTGTATTGTACTGTCTTACCGTGAGCGATGATGATTGTGGTGACTATAAACATTGACCGTGGTAATTTTTAATATATTGTGTTCGTCTGCTGTCCTTTTCCGTGCAGATTACAAGGTCAGCCAGCAGGTAGGCTGTATCTGCTTGGCTGATGACCCCCTGACCTGTTTGGGAAAATCCACGTACACACATCCTGAAGGACATTTTGTCCCAATTTTTAATCTTAACCAAGTCACTTGCAATGACTACTGGACATTTAAGGAAGATGGCAACTTGCAGCACACAGCGTCCATGTACTGTTTGAGATTCTCTGGGTCTCTCAAAGAAAATGCATATTTCGATGGCTGCAATGATTACGACATCATATTTTTTGAGAACGGGCGGATACTCGCCTCGTCCCCAGACTACTGCCTCCACGTCAACGTGAACTGCAGTTACACTAAGTGCGACGACTCCTCGACGAACTTCGTATTCCGATCAGGTCTGTTATAACATAACGATTAATTATATTTATTTATAACGATAATTTACACACCAAAGGGAACTCAGACAGCCCCCCCCCCCCTTTAAATGGTAATTGGCCTACTTTTCCACACTGGCCAGACATCTTTGAAGAGGCGGTGGTACCCACATGTTTCCCCCCACGTGTGAACCCCCGAAATATTTTTTTTTGTGAACAATAGGTGGTGGGGGGGGGGGGCTATATAGGAAACCCACGTCCTTGTTTCAGCCGCTTCGTTGGGAGAGGTCAAACCTACGACCTCTTTCGTGTGCAAAAACAATTACACCACTATGGGAGCATTCCTTCGCCCTATATATGTAGACATTCAGTGTAAACAATTGCACAATATTTTTAGTAAAACCCCATGTCACGGAATAGGTGGAATCTAAAAGAACACGGATTATCCTTTGTTTTATTAAAAACTCTTGCAGATATTCATCCACTGGGGTTGGAATCTGGATTCATCCCCAACGAGGCATTTGTAGCCTCTTCTTACATTCCGGGCTCCGAGCCCTATCTCGCCCGGCTCAACTCCCGCATTGGCCACTGGCAGCCCTTGAGCACGCAGGGAGCGTACCTGACTGTGAACCTGCCGGCGAGGTACTACTTGCGTGGAATTGACATCCAGGGATCCGTGCCAGAGTACGACGATAAAGTTCATGTCAACTCGAGTTGGGTGACGTCGATGGGCCTGTCCGTGTTTGATAACAATTATCTCATACATTCCGTGGTACGTACCTTTTCTGGTATTTTTTTATACTGCACTGCTTGCTGGATTTTGATGACACATATCCCTTTTCCCTTGACTAAACAGCGCATACTACCTGCAATGATCGGTGCATTGACATAAACAAATTTAACAAAACCTCAAGAGTTGGAAAGAGAAGCGTGAAGAATTAGCATGCTTGTATTTATAATGATAGACAGAAAGGAGCCCATGCAGTAGAGGACTATGCTGGTTATTCAGTCACACAATTGAAACTTAAGATAAGTAAGTGGGCTTGGGCAGGACGCGTCGCTAGAAGGGGCGATGGCTAATGGTCAAGAATAATGGTAGAGCGAAATCCAATGAACGGAATGCGTCCTCTTGGACGTCCACTAAAGAGATGGAATAATTAAATCAGCTCTTGTGCAGGTTCCTGGTGGATTGTAACATCGGGAGATCCTGAGAGATGGCAGTGGCTTGGAGAAGCCTTCATTCAGCAATGGGTTTACAAAGATGATGATGATGATGATTATCTCGGCCTCGCTGTGCTCTGCGTTGCACCGCTATCCGAGTAGTTAACGTCGCATCCAATAAACCTTCAGAGCCAGGGTGAACATCCGACTCCAAACGTATTTAATGAATTGAACGAGGTAAAACTGATGGAAAAACACAGCACAATTACAGCATATGTTAATACTTTGTCATATCAATACAATGAATGAACACTACAGCACTATAACCTTGTCTTAGATAACATGAACTCAACAATAGATCCTGGATGGACCAGGTACCTACATTAGTACTGAACAGATATACAAGAGAATAAGCTACTGTGTTAAATAAAGGCACATCGTGTAATCATCACACTGCACCCCAAATGTACAGCACTACATATAACACTGAACTGTGGATGAGATTTCGTCATCCTTGCTCTCAAGATCGCAATATAGTTACTTGGGTACAAGTCTGACTCGACTTGTTCAATTTCAAGTAACATTTACAATAAGGAAAGTTACAGACTTCGTTGTTAACTAGGCCTCGTTTTTATCATAAAAATTTAACGGCATTATAAAGGCACTTTCAGCATTACAAGTCATTCTAATATTATAACAGCATTCCCAATATAAGAACATAAACGAACTTACAGACAATGCTTCTTAAAGTCCCACAATGTACAGTTACAGCTGTCTTCACTGGGACGCGATGTGTGCCATAATTTTGAACTCTGCGCAATGGCGGACGCCAGCCTCGTTGCTGAAAGACTGTCAAATCGTAACTTCCTGGTCACGTGACCCAACTCAACCTCAAAATAGGAAATTCCTGTATACACACACCCCCACTCCTGCCGTGGAGCAAAACATCTGCCATAGGCAGAACACTCCCCGTCTGGTATCTAAGAGATACCACCATTTATTTTCTATCTCATAAACAAATGTAAAACAACTTCAACGGGTCAACTTATTTGTCCATATCTTTGCGAGAGAGAAGTAGTTCTGTCTCGACTATGGGCCTGACAAAAGATTTTGCGACACCTTGCTTCGCAATCATAACCTCGACCTTTCGAACTTTTCCATCGGCACTGGGAATCGTCTTGAGGATGCGGCCCATTGGCCACTCATTCCGTTTGAGTTGGTTGTCCTTCAGTAGGACGAGGTCCCCTTCTTGGATGTCTGGTCTGTTAGACTGCCACTTGCTGCGCACTTGAAGTGTCATAAGGTAATAGTTTTTCCAGCGACGCCAGAACGTGTAGGCGATGCTCTACACTTGTCTCCATTGACGTCTGTAGAGGTCTGCAGTGCTGACCTCCTCACTGTGAGCACATCTGTCTTCGGGTAAGAAGTGTAGCAGGAGTCAAGATGAATGGTGACTCTGGGTCGGTTGAGATGGGGATCAGGGGTCTTGAATTAATTATGGCTGAGACCTCGGCCATGAGAGTGGTTAAGACCTCTTGAGAGAGCCATGTGAACCCGACATCACACAGCATGGAGTCGAGAATGCGTCGAGCAATCCCGATCATGCGTTCCCAGGCTCCACCCATATGCGAAGAGTGAGGAGGATTGAAGATCCATGTGCAGCATTGGTCACTAAGGTATTTCACGACAGAATAATCTTCGACATTCTCCGTATTGATCTTAAGCTCTTTACATGCTCCAGTGAAATTGGTTCCACAATCAGAACGGAGTTGCTTGGCTAGCCCTCTGATGGCGAAGAATCTCTGGAGTGCATTTATAAAGCTCGAAGAGTCCATGGACTCGATGAATTTGATGTGCACTGCTCGTGTACTCATACAGGTGAACAGTACTGCCCAACGTTTGCTATTCGCGAGCCCTCCTCTGGTGCGGCGGGAGATGACTGTCCACGGTTGGAACACGTCGAACTACCGAGGTGAAAGGAGGTTCCATACTGAGTCGATCGGCTGGGAGGTCTACCATTTTCTGTTCTTCCTGTTTTCCACTTAACTTGCGACACCTGATACACTTGTGGATTGTGCTGGTGATGCACCTGTTTGCTCCAACGATTCATAACCGCGCGGATCAGATTGCTCCTTCTGTGAAGTGCCGACCTTGGTGCTTGACCTTCTCGTGGTAGTAGTGCACAAGTAAAATTGCAATGTGGCTCTGGCTTGGGATTATGAGGGGGTTTCGTTCATTCTCATCTAATTTTGCATTCCCTAGCCGACCACCGATCCTGAGTAAGCCGTCTTCGTCCATCCTGGGGTTTAGCTTCCTAAGGGTACTGACCCTAGGAAGGTCTTCTCCCTTGTTGATGGCCTTGATATCACTTGCATAAGCTGCCTGTTGCGCACAGCAGAAGATTGATTTCCTTGCTCTGGAAAGCTCATCTTCAGTGCATGGCACTGTGCAGTGATGCCATCCATTGCAGCTACCAGTGGTGCCTCTAAAACAGGCGATGGAAGCAGTCTGCGATATGCGTTAGATGTGCAATCACTCGCACGAGCATCATCCATTTAGATAAATGTTCAAAATGGTGTGGACTCAGTGAACTTCTTGGTCGCACATTTTTTTACCAAAGTTGTCACTTGAGGATAAATCTCCTTGTCTGACTCGGGTTCTACGAGTCCCAAGGTCTCTTTGGTAGTACATGGGCCACCGTCACGTCATAAGAAGAACGCTGGACCCGTCAGCCAGATGGTTTGCTTCAGCAGAGATGCAGGTACAGACCTAGTTGCGAGATCTGCTGGATTCTGTTCAGTTGGAACGTAATTCCATTACTCCGGCTGTGTCGATCTCCTGATGCGTTCCACCCTATTGCTGATGTAGGTGTAGAACCTTCTGGTTTGGTTGTTCTGGTTCAATTCGTCTAAGATCAGTTCCGCCACTTCTGTAACTTGAACAGCTCCACACAGCTCGAGCTTTGGGATGGTATGTTCTGGTTGTGGGGCTTTGCTGTGGAACTCCTTCCAGAATTCCCACTCGGACGACAGCTCCGTGTCTAGGAACGGAGAGGCCACAGCCGCAGCGACCACGGCCACGATCACCAGCAGAGCGACGAGCAGCGGCTTCATCTTAGTCTTCTTCCTGTCAGTCATGACTGGCTTGGAAAAACGGGGAGGAACAAAATCTAGCAAAGACGATGGATGTACAAGCGAAGTCATGGTGAGCGTGGTGGTGTCTTTGTAAGTCTGCACGGTACAGCCTTGACTTCTCTCTTCGAGTTTCTCTTTCAGCATGAAGTAGTTGGGGCACGTTTTGAAGAGCGACGTACATCCATTCGTGAGCACACTTGTTCTGAATGTGCTAATGCGCCCTGGTTTGTGTGCTTCATCGAGACAAACATCACCTATTATGACCCATCCTAGGTCGAGTCTCTTGGCATAGGGAGCGTCGTGAGGTTCATTGCGTTGATCGCGAACCTTGTGGACTCTCAGCATGTCCCTGCCAAGCAGAAGCAAATCTGTGCCCCGTGATCCAATGGCAGGATGAACTCTGCTATGGGTTTCAGGTGTGGGTGGTGACGTGTGCCTTCGGGCATGGAAATCTCACTCCTGTCATCCGGTATCTCATTGCACTCTATCACCATAGAAAGGGCTAGCTTCATTGTGCTATCCTTGATTTCCACCATGAGGCTGCTCGCTCTTCTTCCCGCTGTCTCCATCAGTCCTGAGCATGTTCTGAGCGTGTATGGAAAGGAATTCCCACATACGCTTAGCTGATCAAAGAACTCTGGCCTTCCCAAAGACTAGTTGCTCTGGTCATCCATTATGCCATACATCCTTACTGCCCTTTCAGGATGTCCTTTGGGATACTCGGATGAGGCATATCTTTGAGCAAGATCTTCCTTTGAAGCCTTATCCACAGACTTCTGTGTATTTGGTTGTGATTGACGAAGTGGATGTGGCGGTCTCACCTTGCTCCCCGCCGTGCTCTGCATCGGGATCAGAAGCCTTAGTGCCACTGGGTTTGGAGTAAAATGTGTGCAGAGCAATTGCGTGTTTGTCGCTGCCACATTCCTCGCACTTGATATCTGCCTTGCAATTTCTTGCAAGGCGGTTTGTAGAAGCACAGCATTTGAAACACACTCCAAATTCTTTTGGCATGTTTTTTCCGCTCTTCCAATGGCTTCCTCCTGAACTGACGGCATTTCTGGAGGGAGTGCGGTTTATCATGCAATGGGCATTGCTTTTCTGGATTCTCTATCTTTTTCTTTGTGGTGGTTGCCTGGACGGAGTTTGCGTAGGAGAGACCTCAGTCTTGTGTATGGAAATTGGCACTCTCGCTATTCCTCGTCTCGCCGTTGCCCTTACCATTTTTGGGAAATCTGGACTGGAGATCCCCGTGGTTCCAAAAATAAAACTCGGGTCATTTCTGGTCCTAGCCAGGTTGCGGATAAACTTTGAGAAAAAAGAGAATGGGGGGAATGCAACCTGACGCTCTGACTTGTATCTTGAACCCGCTGTTCTCCATTTTTCCTGCACGTCAAATGACAATTTCTCTACGATGGGGTTCACGCCATGTTAGGTATTCAAGAAAATGAGTCCTGGTAAATAGGGGTCAGCCTGGGCTGATTCAAGCTCCATCAAATGATCTCCAAGCTCGCGTAACCTTTTATTGTCTCGACCAGAGATTTTTGGAAAGTTCTGCAACTTCTTGAAGACAGCCTTCTCAATAGTTTCTGGCCTACCATAGCACTCCTCGAGCCTCTCCCACACCGCATGCAGGCTTGAGGCAGGGTCGTCTATGTTTGCCGACAGGATCTTCTTTGTGTGCTCTGCAGATTCGTTTCCTAACTATTTCACCAGCAGGTCGAGTTCTTCACTTGCAGAGATGTCTGCATTTCTGATTGCATTCCTGAAGGTAGATCTCCAGGTTTGATAGTTCTCAGAGTGGTCATCAAATTTAAAAACTCCTGTGTTGATTGGTTCGCAGTGAGCCAGGAATCTAGCAAAGTCCCCTAAGCCTGCTGAACCAGGGTGTGTCCATACTGGCGCTTGTGAGGTGCCATTATTGGCTGTATTACCTTGCGTGCCATCATTCGCGATGGCGTTGGACTGTGGGCCCAAAAGGTTTCGATCACGTTGGTTTGATTCCTTTATGTGACTGTCTGGAATGTGGGTCTGACGTGGTGCATCCACGTCTGACCCCACGTGTGCGATGCTGAGTCGGCGATTTACTGCCAGGGCAGGATATGCATTTCCACCATTCCCGTAGACAGCATTCATGTTCACTCTGTGCAGAGATGGCGATGCCTAAACGTCCACCCTTTGTTCAGTATTGTTTGGTGGAGTAGCATTGGTGCATTGTTCAGACCAGTCCAAAATATTTTTTCTGATGAGTTGATCACGGTCCTTGACAGGTATCTGAGTGCCAAACTCACTCCAATTATCTTCCTTATCCAGATTGGCTGCTACTTCGAGCACCTTTGCTTGGATCCTTGCAGCAGCTGCTCCTTTTTGAGCTGTAGTATACTTGGCATAGCATCCAGCTCAATTTTCTTCCGTGTGACAGTAGCCACTAATATACTCTTTTGCTCTTCAAGCTCTGCTTTTCTCTATGCGGCAGTAGCCACTAATGTCCTCTCTTGTTCTTCGAGCTCTGCTTTCCTTCATGCGGCAGTAGCTACTAATGTACTCTCTTGTTCTTCGAGCTCTGCTTTCCTCCGTGTGGCAGTAGCCACTAATATACTCTCTTGCTCTGCTTTTTCTTGCTCTGCTTTCTTCCATGTAGCAGCAGTTGCTATGCTTGCTTCTTCTTGTATGCGGGCCTTTTCAATTAGCATGGCTTCCTTTTCAGCCATGTAGGCAATACAGGCGTTTGCTGCTTCTGCTGCTGCACGTGACTGAGCTGCTGCCATACTAGTAAATGATATCTGTGAGTGTGCTGACCCTTTAGATCTTGTGGTGGAATTTGATGAGACAGAGTGATGCGATCGTGTCTCTCTTAAGCCCTCCATACGGTTCTTTGCGTTTTGTATCACTGCCTGCACATTATCATCGAGCAGTTCAAGGAAGTGATCTTGCGTGCGCACTCCCTCAATGCCCTCATCTGTTTTCACCTTCATCAGGAGGGAAATGTATTTATTTGCTAGCAGCTTGTAGCTTGAGCTACTCACCTTCACTCGCTGTAAGGCCCACTGAATTGAGGCCACTGTGTCTGAGGCATTTGAAGCTTCAGATAGATCTGCTTCAACCCAGTCCCAGGCCCTTTGTATCCTGACATCAAGGTCCTGCTTCTCAGTATCATAGCTTTCCAAGGCCCGCTGTGTCAGCCTGACCTCTCTTTGGGGCCTGGAATTCCCTTGGTACTTTTGAGGCAGGATGGGAGTTCCTGGATTGCTTAAATCACTTTCCTCAGCATCTCTCCCAGCTGAACTGTGGCTTTCCATGCTGCGATGTTTGCAACACAATTTAATGTAGACTCGTTGCAGAGCTGGTTGCTTGCTTCAGGGCTGACTGCTTGAGAGCTCCTTGCTTGCTGCAGGGCTGACTGCTTGAGAGCTTCTTGCTTGCTGCAGGGCTGACTGCTTGAGAGCTCCAAGCCTGAGAAGCTGGTTGGGAGCTCCAAGAAGAATGTATTTTTACTCGCTTGGCCTCGCTGTGCGCTGCGTTGCACCGCTATCCGAGTAGTTAACCTCGCATCCAATAACCCTCAGAGCCAGGGTGAACATCCGACTCCAAACGTATTTAATGAATTGAACGAGGTAAAACTGATGGAAAAACACAGCACAAATACAGCATATGTTAATACTTGGTAATATCTATACAATGAATGAACACTACAGCACCATAACATTGTCTTAGATAACATGAACTCAACAATAGATCCTGGATGGACCAGGCACCTACATTAGTACTGAACAGCTATACAAAGGAATAAGCTAATGTGTTAAATAAAGGTACATCGTGGAATCACACTGCACCCCAAATGTACAGCACTACATATAACACTGAACTGTGGATGAGACATTTCGTCATCCTTGCTCTCAAGATCGCAATATAGTTATTTGGGAACAAGTCTGACTCGATTTACAATAAGGCAAGTTGCGGCTTCGTTGTTAACTAGGCCTCGTTTTTATCATAACAATTTAACGGCATTATAAAAGCACTTACAGCATTATAACGGTCATTCTAACATTATAACAGTATTCCCAATATTATAATAACATAAACGAACTTACAGGCAATGCTTCTTAAAGTCTCACAATGTACAGTTACAGCTGTCTTCACTGGGACGCGATGTGTTCCACCATTTTGAACTCTGCGCAATGGCGGACGCCAGCCTCGTGGCTAAAAAACTGTCAAATCGTAACTTCCTGGTCACGTGACCAAACTCAGCCTCAAAACAAGAAATTCCTGTATACACACACCCCCAATCCTGCCGTGGAGCAAAACACCTGCCGTGAGGCAGAACAATGATGATGGATAAATCAGTGGTGGTGGTGGAGGATGCTAACAGCTTGTCGAAAGTCCACCTATCACGTAAAAATGCTCAGCCCATCAGCCCTGGGCACTCTGAATCCATATACAATACCTGAATTTTGTTCCAGCAGGTATACACTGAATCCATCTAAACATTTTTTCTCTAGCTCGCTGCATGCCATGCTATGGTGTGTTCCTTGCATAGTCCAAATATTCTAAAATATAATGTAACAAAATAAATAAGCATACAATAAAATAGACAAAGTTTTACTTATCCCATCGACCACATGGCCTTCTGGGAGTGAATCTTTTTTTCTCCATTCGTTAATACAAGTATACCCTGGGCCGCTCTAACGTTAAGTGTGTCATCAGAAATCAGGCTTTCAAATCTGAATGAACTGTTGATGTCTGGTGGATGATGTACTGTAAGGATACATAAACGTTTTTTTGCAATCCTAATCCATGCTACATCAGCAGGAAACTGCTGATGGAGGGTGGCAAGTTTGTGCAGTGAAGTATAGAGCTTATGTGCACCTACAGTATGCCTAACTTTTTCATTTGACATTTGCACTGTTTTTAATTTGTGTTTCGTATTTGAACATCAAATACCTCCTTTGTTATTTGTGTAATATTCCTGAGGACCCTGTACTCGTTCTCTGCTATATTGACGATTTGTTTTTTGTTGTTGCTGCTGCTGTGTGGGGGCTGACGCCCCCCTCCTTCTCTCCCCACCTCCTCCTCTGCCCCTTCTTGCCGGGCTGCCGCCGATCGAGTGATCGGCCTCCCCGCACCAGCGTCCTCTCTGAGAGACATGGCTCGTGGCTGGCTCACCACCGCCTGGAGTTATTCCACACACTCCCCACGTACACTACCCCAAATGTCCGGGGTGGCTGCGTGCTCACGTATGCCTGCGTGGGCGCACCCCCCCCTCACCACAGCTCGCGCTAAAAACAGCCGTATGAATATGCACGCGTCCCTCCTCACCTCCCGTTGGGTCGGCTTTAATCTGCTGTACAAACACGCACGCGGGCACAGGCACGCGGGCAAAAACGAAGGCCAGGTTGACAATAATATTCGCGCGTTCCACCGCTGAGTGCTATCGTCGCTACGTAAACACACTGCGTAAAACGCACTATGTAAACACGCACG
>CM025682.1:949201-1000904 GCA_014621495.2 Entosphenus tridentatus | reverse complement strand
CTGTCTCTCTCTCAGCGTCTCCATCTCACTCCGACTGTCTCTCTCTCGGCGTCTCCGTCTCACTCCGATTGTCTCCTCCGTCTATCTGTCTCTCTCATCTTCTCTCGTTCCTGTTCCACTGCTAGCCTATTCTATCTCTCATATCTTCTTCTGTTCCTGCTCCACTGCTTCTGCTGAGTTTGGTGACAGCGGTGTCATCCTCACCAGCCGTGGGTCGCCAGCTAGCAGTCCAGCTTAATGCCACGGACCGAGATCCTGGCTGGGAATCTGCGTCCGCCACAGCTCCTGCAACGCGGGAAGAGGCCTCCATCTCGGGCGGGGCGGCTGCAACGGAGTCGTTGGACTCCATTTTGTGCGAGGCTGACACCACGTGGCCACCCGACGCCATTTTGATGGAGACGCGCAGACCGCGGAAAGCGCAATCGGAGACGCTCGAGGCGGCTGCCTGCCACCGCGGACGTCGGCTTCCACAGATTAAAGAATTTGTCGCCGGGGCCGATTGGAGTGCTTTTACGTGGCGCTTCGAGGCGGCCTTCAGATCCGTGCGATGGACAAAGACGGAGGCACTGGAAGCGCTGCCCATGCTGCTGGATGATGTTTCCCTGGCGGTCTTCCGATCCATCCCGGCTTCCAAGAAGAAGACGCTTCGTGATGCTTTCGCAGAAATGGCAGAGTTTTACGACCCGCCGACAGCAGCCACGAGAAAATGTATGTTACGTCGTCGAGGATCAGAGGAGTCGCCTTTGGCTTACCGGGGGGCGTTGGTGGCGTTGGCCATGGCCGCTTACCCCGACGCGACGGCTGATCACCTCGATCCTCTCATTCTTTCCCGTATGCTGGAGCTGTCCCAGGAACTCAACATCTCACTGCCGGTATGCGGCCACGAGCCGCTTACATCGCGATGGGTGGCACACTGCTTGTACGCTAAATTTAACCTCTCTTCATCCCAGGTCTGAGATCAGATGGCGGCATGGACGGGAAAACCTAAAATTGACGGCCCACCTTTGGGGGGGTCTCCACGACGGGTCGTCCACTGCTCCGACGACTCCGGCGACGACGAGGTGGTGGCTGCTGTTCCGCACTGGATTCCGAGAGGACGGCTGCGCGACCAGTGTGGTGACTACACGGGCCGACCACGTGCGGGGGCCGGGTCGACCGATCACCGGCCGACGACGGCCTCGTGCTTCAAGTGTGGCCGACGAGGCCATTTTGCCTGCGACTGCCGCGGTCGACCTCTGCCTTCGCCGCTTCCGCCAAGTGGACCTCCATCTCCTCCACCGGGCGTGGAGCCGCGACACCCTCGGGCGAGTAGGCACAAATCGGACACCCGGCAGGTCTTGTCACATCATTCATCCACTCGCACACATGGTTGCACTTCAAATGATAATTGTGATTCTTCTGTCTCATTACCACGCTCTACTACACAATGGAAAAAATTGGCTCGTAGGGTTGTGGCTGCGGCGTCGGGTTCGTCGACGGTACGGGGTACCATCGACGGCATCGACGTACGTATCTTGGTGGACACTGGCGCATCTGCCACCATCATTTCTGATGTTATTTTTCATCTTTTGTCTATTCCCACGTCGCGAATCCGTCGGGTTAATGACGCGTGTGTAGCCGCAAATGGGGGAAGCATGGGTATTTGCGGTCAAGTCGATGTGTGTATTGCTATCGGGAATATTACCGCTAAAGGATCGGTGTTGATCTCGCACTCACTAGCCGTCCCATGCTTGCTAGGCACCAATTTCTTGCGCCGTATGCCACTTAAGATACGGGTCGACCAGGATTGTTTGGAAATGCCGGGGGGTCGTAGGATGTCGTTCCTGCCTTCCCTGCTGGCCCGTTCGCCACTGGGTAACGCAGTTACCGCCATGGTCGCTGCCACAGTAGAAGTTCCATCAGGCGCACAAATGCTTATCCCACTGCGTTACCGGAAACCCCTTCACGTTAAGAAGGGGGCGATGGGTGTGCTATTATCCCCGTCGAATTCGGTGGCTAAATCTTTTTCCTTGTCGGCAGCCCAAACGATCGTACGGCCGGGTCAGGCACCGTTCATACAGGTGTTGAATGGGGGGCCGGACCGGGTTGTTGTCCCGGCAGGATCGGTGTTGGCTCACGCCACTACCGATTTCACCACTTTTGACGGGAAACCGCACGTTAAAATACCCACTGATGGACCTCCATGCGATTGTTCACAGGAACGGTGGATCGCGGACTTGTGTGGGGAAAATTCATCTTTGTCAAACACGCAAAGAAGTGCTTTGCATTCATTATTATTACGGTACGCTGATGTTTTCAGTAAAAATGATTTGGATCTCGGCCGCACGTCCCTTTTGTCACACCATATTGACACCGGTGCGACACCTCCCATTTGTATGCATCCGCATCGCATGAGCCCTGCAGAAAGGGAACATGTGCGTGGTTCAGTGGACGAGATGTTGGCGGCGGATATTATTTCGCCGTCCAACAGTCCTTGGGGTGCGCCGGTGGTTCTAGTGAAGAAAAAGGATGGTGGGATGAGGTTTTGTGTAGATTTCCGCCGGTAGAATAAGATTTCCGTGGCGGACGCATACCCTTTACCACGGATGGATGACTCATTGGACGCTTTATCGGGTGCAAAATTCTTCTCCACCCTCGATCTGTCCTCGGGCTTTTGGCAGCTCCCCCTCGATGACGCGTCAAAACCCAAGACGGCATTCCGCACGCCACAAGGTCTTTTCGAGTTTAACCGGTTACCTATGGGCTTGAATGCGGCTCCGGCGACGTTTCAACGACTGATGGAATTGGTACTGGCTGGATTACAGTGAGAAACGTGCCTCATATATTTAGACGATATTATCGTTTTTAGCCGCACGTTCGAGGAACACCTCCAACGCCTGGAGACTGTCTTTCAAAGGATGCGGTCGGCTGACCTAAAGTTTAAGCCTAAGAAATGCCACCTTTTGCAACACTCCGTCCATTACTTGGGTCATATCGTCAGTTCAGATGGCGTGTCCACTGACCCTCAGAAAACGCAATGTGTCCGAGAGTGGCCCACACCCACTTCGGTGGGCGATGTTCGGCGCTTTATTGGGTTTGCATCCTATTATCACCGGTTCGTTAAGAACTTTGCCACACTGGCTAAACCATTGCATGTTCTGACGGGCAAAAATCAAAGGTTTAAATGGGGCCCGGGGAGGAACGCTCTTTTCACTCGCTTCGGGATCGCCTGGCCACGGCGCCTACGCTCCATTACCCGGACTTTTCCCAGCCGTTCATCCTTGACACGGATGCTAGCGATATCGGCATCGGGGCCGTTTTATCGCAACGTAAAGACGGGGTTGACCGAGTGGTTGCATACGCAGCAGGGTTCTGTCCCCTGCAGAAACACGATATTGCGTGATGAGGCGGGAACTTTTGGCAATCGTGCATTTTGTCCGCCTGTACCGGCCGTACCTGTATGGAAGGAAATTCCTCGTTCGGACTGATCACGCGGCTTTACAATACTCCTTAAAATTGGACCAACCGTCAGGCCAATTGGCTCGGTGGTTGGAATTATTACAGGAATTTTTTTTCGATATTACGTACCGTAAGGGTGCCCGCCACGCCAACGCGGACGCGCTCTTCGGGTTGCCACCCATTCCCCCGTGCACTTGTCTGATGGGTATGCACCGCTTCGCGGCACCATTCACCTCGCCCTCTCCTGTTGATCCGGCAAGGCAAGGGCTTTGAAATGTCAGCAAGGTAATGTTTTAATTGGAGAAAAATTGCAGGTCAAGGAAAACAATACATCATACAGGGAGAGAGTTGTGTACAGGCAAAAGTTAAACGATTCGTCATTATTATCACTCGCTTTGAATAAACAGAGGTTTGCCCAGCGGCTTCCATGTGCTTTTTCTGGTCTTGGAGAGTTATGAAAAGCTTGGATCATACGAATCAACAGCAGCGTTGTGCTGGTGATGACATCGTTTGCCATAGAGGGTAGAGGTGGGAGGGGGTGATTGCCACAAGTCATTTGGTTTTACACCACCAACCTCAACCCCAGGATGCGCATGCATGGTGTGCATGCATAATGTATGTGCATTGCGCATGCACATGAATAACCCAACCGGTAATTGGTCCATTGTAATTTATATGAACACATTACTCCCCCGAAACAGGATTTCTCCACAACTATGGCTGTCGCCTGATGATGCAAGTTGTAATTACTGGCGAAAGGTCGTACTCGAATTGTAAATGTTGTGGGTTTATTCTCATAACGAATTTGCATGTTTTGTTTACGTGAAAAAACCTTACTAATTCGCTGTTTCGGGAGGTGGCGGGTTTAACAACAGTTACAGAACCTCTGATTTTCCTAGATTAAGCAGCATTTCGTTTCGTGCAAACCACATGAGCACCGCTCGCGTACAATCTTCGAAGTTACCGAGGCTCTTATGATCTAACTTTGACTTCACTGTTGTGTACAATTGTGTTTCAGCAGCATATTGATGGAATAGCATTGGGCCAGAACACGTTTGTGCCCATTTCCCTGCTGTTTACAGGGTGATGGCCATCAAACCAGCTTGCACCACGGGTATCACTAAAATGCCTAATGAATAAATTTCGAATAAAAACTAAAAAACAACGTGCACAAAATATCTCGTCTAGGAATATAACTAATTTTAGCACTTTGTCATTCCACTGCTCGATGAATGCGTACACGTACGTGTCATTCAAGTGGAATTATTTGACCATACTTTCCCACGTTGGTTACTGAAGTCAGTGGAAGTGGGGACCCAAGGGACAGTTCAGAGATCACTCACCGCTGTTGTTAGCCATGGCCAGTAATCAAACTCAGTTTGTTGGGTTTGTAGCGCAGTGCATGAACCAGTGCTACCCCCCCCCCCCCCCCCACTTAAAATCCATATTCTGCAATCAAAATGGACCTTCATCCGCAGCATACATCGGCACAGACAATTCCTCCTTTAGCTTTTTCTAACTGTGATGATGCAAATAATATAATCATTATGAACCCATGTTCTATTCACTGCTGGACAAATGACTCCTCCCTGAGCCATCGCCATCGCTCACGAATCTACGATGTCCAAATACACCCAGCGCCCGTAGCACACGAGCTGATGAAACAAACATGAGTGTCAATTAATGTTATTTTGCTTAACCAGCCCTTTAACTCCTCTCTGCCCCAATATTAAACGTTGAATTGAATATTAGTTAATTTTAAGTGTTAACTTGAAAAACATAAGCAAGCGTGTTTTACTGGCTATTGCCGCAGTTAACAAAGCCTAAACACTCTTGCGCTATTTATTTTTTGTATTGAGTAGATAATGGGCATCTCTTCAATACGATACCACGTGGCAGCATAGTTACCCAAACTGCAATGTGTTTGCATACTTTTATTACAATCGAGTTTATTTAGTAATAGATTGTTGATTATTGAAGGGTTTGTCTTTTACTCAATATCTACTAATATGTAACTATTTTTGTCCACTCTTTCTTTCTGGCCTATGTGTGTGTTATGAAAAAGGCCCATTGCTCGAAATGTCACCTATTATATAAACGTTTACTTTGAGGCCACATGTTTTTTTTGAGACGGAACGTGTTGGGGTGTTTTTCTAAAATGTTATTGTGCACTCCTGCCAGCTGAGCAGCAGCATCACGAACTCAATTGTTTAACTCTGGTGTTTACGGTGATTGCACTTTCACACAATGAAGATTGCTCCAGTTGTCATTGTCCATATTTTTTTCAAACACGTGGCTCCCTTTGTTAATTAAGATATACTGTTGACTCGTTTGACATGTCTCCTGACATCAAAGCCTACTGACGTAAAAACAACCTCAATTAATTCAGGATGTCTACAAAATAATTGAGGTTTTTGTTGCTGATTGTATCTTAGGTTACACAGCTGGCTTACAATACGTATTTAACAACTGTTGATTTTAACAAAATTGGCTATGTTGCCTGCAGGGCAGTTTAAAGAGGTTATATTTCAAGGCATTATTTTACGCAGCCCATTTGTTTTTCCAGCACCTGTTGGTGAAACACATTTATCTCGAAGAGCTATTTAGGTGACGTTCTTCTTACAAAAAGGTCGCATGTTCACAAAGCCAAAAATATGACCGCTCTCGGAGCCATGGCGCTTACCCTCCTCATCGCCACGTCGTGTACGTTGCTTGGCATCAGCGAGTGCGTGAATGTTGTTAAGTTCACCGACAGCGCTGCCGGTGGGATAACGTTCGCGTACACGTCCGAGGGTAAGCGATTAATCCAAGTTAAAATACATTTCGGATTTTGAAATATGTTTTAAAATAAGCCGTGACGTCTGATTGTTTTTTTTCGTTTCATCAGAGGATGTGTTTATCGGTCAATGTTTGAATGCCGATTTGCCTACATTGATAAACATTTACTTAGACGTGTGTGCACGATCAGGGACGAATTGGCGTGAAGCCCACTGCGGTTTATTAAACAGTGGAGTGTGTGTTGACTGAGGAAACCAGAATATGGTCTTGTTATGGGAGCGTTTATTGCCTATGGCGAATGGCAAGGAAAGCCTGGAAACAAGTTGATTAAAAGGCAATGCCTAGAAGACAGAGGCATTGGTCAGTAGAAAATGAGGGAGCACAATTGAATGTGTGGATAGGATAAAGATGAACATCAAGCAGGGCAGTCATTTGAACACCTTAGGTACAACGTTACCTGAGGAAAGAGGGTGCGAGTTACAAGGTAAAGTGTTAATGCAGGATGACTTCAATGAAGAG
Organism: Entosphenus tridentatus; assembly: GCA_014621495.2. Lineage (NCBI taxonomy): Eukaryota > Metazoa > Chordata > Hyperoartia > Petromyzontiformes > Petromyzontidae > Entosphenus > Entosphenus tridentatus. The sequence continues at coordinate 994,169 of CM025682.1, read as the reverse complement.
AGGCTTCAGGATTTGAAAGTGATTAACCAAAAAAAGTTGCTAAGACAACTCGAAGGAAACGTAGATAGAAGAGTGATGCACTGTAGAGATGTGGGCACTTAAAGAGATAGACGAGAGAGACCTGAATGGGCACAGATGAGAATAGTGAGGAGGATGTAGGGAATATTTCTCAGGAAATGAGGCGGAATGGCGTTGATGGTCTGGGCGCGTGTTCAATGAGGCTGAGAAGGTTGTGACGAGGAGGGCTGTGGAGATGCCACCGACGCAATGCAGCAAGAGGAGAGAGAGACCGAGGGGGCAATGAGAGGGTGCGGCAGAACGAGACGTGAGGGCCGTGGATGTGGCTGGAGAAGTGGCACGGAGTAGAAGCTCATTGAGAAGGGAAATCTGAGCATCCGACTCCGTGCAATAGTAGCATTTTTTTGCTTGGAAGACCAATCGTATTCTTAGAAGTGTAATCAATGAAGTACCACCCCAATTATAATCACGACTGGAGTACTGTGTTCTCCGGTCCAATAGACACTCTGGAAAGGCACATCCCAAACTTGTGCCCGGCCTTTCATGGGAGAGTAGGCTATGGAATGGATACCGTGAAAGAGAAATTACAAATGAATTCGGTAATTTCTTGTTAAGCTAAAGGTTTGTCACAACATCCTACACTCGAGCGAGGTTGAGCCATGTATGGTGATCATGAAACGAACATCCCAACACGTGTGGCTCTGTGTGCAGCCAGCGTCTGTATTGTGTGTGTGTGTGACATCTTAGACTTCCAGGAGCACATGCCACCGTTGTAGGCTACAACCTACGATAGAGTTAGACTTTTGGCCAAAACTGACTCCAGAGAAGAATTGGCACAGAGAGAGGTGCCTCCTTTCCGAAAGTCCTTTCTAAGAATGGTGTGGTGTTTAATTGCAAGTGTATGATCGTGGACATTAAGGGATATTTAGGATTTAACGATAAGAAGAATACTCTTTGGTTCCTTCGGTAAAGTCACGTAGGTAGAAAAAATGATAGATCACGATGTTTCGATTGTAACACAAGCAGGTGAAAAAGAGGGGGAATCTACCGAGGTACGCTGTTTATCAAGGTTAATAGATGGGCGGGGCATCTAATGTTAATGTAGGAGCGAGCAGGAGAGTGCGAGTAGGAGAAAGAAATTTGCTTGTAAATGTAAACTCGGCGAGGGCCGAGCTCGGCCAGGGCCCGGAAATTTGCTTGTAAATGTAAATGTTAGCTCAGCGGGCACGAACTCGGCGATGAGAGTGTGTGGTCTGTGGCAGGACAACACATCATGGCTAGCAGGGTAATTGGTGGTTGGGACGAGCGATGGAGTGGAAGCCAGAGGAGAGAACGCGCCCGAGGGATGTTAACCACAGTTCAGTCGATATGCCTAAGGGATTCCTGCCAGTCAAGAGAGATTTAAAAGTGCCTGAAATGGGGACGGCATAGTTAAAGGCAGAACTAACACCTTCCCAAGGGGTAATACGAAGAGTGCAATATTAATAATAATTCCATTGATTGTCTCTGGTGAATATCAATAAAATACCGGTTCTCGGGGTCTTAAGGGGGGCAATGGGCGCCCATGGGATCCACCGCTGGGTTGGTGGCGGGGTTTATAGGGAACAATGGTTATTTAATTGGTGGGGCCACTTCACCAACAACTTATAGAACCACGGAATTACAGCACAAACAGTAATAATACTGTGCATCCCTGTGTTAATTCGCTGCTGGATGAAGGCCCCTCCTCGCAGTGTTGGTCATGGGGATTTCTTTGACCATTGTTCAGAATTCCTAGGTCATTGCGCGGTTGATGAAGCGTGGAGCCCAGGGCCCGTTCTTGACTTCACTAACCACAGGTATAAACCCTGGATCAGGAATTAAACTCAGGAGCCGGTTGAACAACGCACACTTCATTAACTACTGCGCCAGAGCTCCACCCCATTGAAAGCATGCATGTGTTTGCTGTGATTTGTGTTTGCTATGACTTGTATTTGCTATGACATGTGTTCGCAAGGACATGCATTTGCTATGACAAGTGTTTGCTATGACTTGTGTTCGCTATGACTTGTGTTCGCTATGACATGTTTGCTATTACTTGGGTTCGCTATGGCATGTGTTTACTATCGCTATGACTTCTGCTTGCTGTGACATGTTTGCTGGGACTTGTGTTTGCTATTGCTATGCCTTGTGTTCGATATGATTTACGTTTGCAGTTCCAAAGGACATCAGTGCAGTCACTTTCTACTTCAATATCAACAGCAACTTCGACAGTTGCAGCTCTGACACCGACTACAAGGGCTACGGGACACTCGCTTCAGGTGCTTGAGAATCCCGAACGAGCCCCTTCTGTCACATATTCATTCAAATGGCGCCCACGGGATGCGTCTTGCCCACCAGTTTCAGTTTCTTTTTTAGTTTCATTTATCTGGTATGGCCCTGTGAGTCATTCGGCTCTTGAATCAGGTGTAACCGCAACAATAAAAAAACATGAACAAGAAACATCTTAAAGTGACTACGTGCAAACAGAAAAATCCAGGAAAAAACAGAAAAGTCTTCCAGAAAAAGCACCGTATTCAGAAAAAGCACCGTATACCAAGGCTCGTGGAATGGCCCGCCAAGCAACGGCTCACTGACGGATGTGGTTCTTTATCATTCGTCCACTGCTCATGGAGCAGCTGATTGGTTCAGCTCCCTCCATTTCGTCCGATCTTGAGATGTCTTATTCACTTTCCTTGATTCAAGTCATGAAGCAGCATTTTTATATTTTTGCCATTCATAGCTTCCTTCACCGAGCACTCACCACCGAGAGTATGCACACTTCACATGTTTTGCCTTTCCTGGACGGTTCTAATAGGGCTTCTTTCTTCTTGAGCCTGCTCTGGGACTTGATTATTTATTTTTCTCTCCATTCCATTAAACTATTTTTGCTTTTACCAGGTAAGGCCCACTGAGCTATGTAGCTCTTTATCAGACACGGTTTGGTCCTAAAATATAGCTCAACGAATTGTTATTACGTGCAAATTTATAGCAGCCAAATAATCAAAACACATGTTTATAAATGTGGAGGGAAAAACCGGAGGGCCTGGATAAAAATCCACACGACCTTGGGGAGAATATACAAACTCCAAATATGCAGGTTCCAGGGTCGGGATTGGTATCGAACCTACAGCCTCATGTATACCAGGCGAGGTAGTTAACATCTCGCCACCATGGCGCCCGACCTCTGCTGCACCCCGCAGCACAATGATAAACAGTCAGGGAGTTTTATAAGACTATGCTGGATTACAGGCAACCACGTGCAGCATAGCCACCGCCACCTTGCTAATAGGTTTCATTGTCTCGCCAATGATTGCATTAATCATTTGTCATAATAGGTTTGCATAGCATTTTATCAAATTTCATTTGATCAGCACAGACCAACAGTCCACTTCGGCGAAATGAGAGCACCGTTTGTCAAATATTTTCACAAGTATGAGCGACCCTTCACAAATTTTGAGCTGTCTAAGATGTCACTTGGTAGGGTCCTTCCACGGCCACACCTTTACATCTCCTTTATGAAGGATGATACCAAGTTAATAAGGATTCGTAAATTGTTATGTCTGTATTTTCCGTTGATGTGATTGCTGGCGCGCTATCGGCATCGCGTTCTGAGACAGGAAGCGCCGTTCGGAGAGCTCACAGAGCGTCGAGACCGCTTGGACCTGAGGACGGCCCCAACGAGGCACTAGCGTCGAGAGAACTCCGCTCGGAAACCCCTCCAACGGGCCGTCTCCGCTTTACTCAATAATAATTTACATTTATAAGGCGGGGAGCACACTTCCCAACAACACGCCGTGCCATCACATTAGCGTTGGCTGCATCATTTTCAAATCAACATTTGACTTTCCATATCTAGAATTTAGCTTGATTGTAGAAACCAAGGCCGTTATTATAATATATATTGGGGGGGGACACACCCCCCCCCAATATTCAAATATGCTCAAAATGCCCCCCACCCAATATATTTCTATAAAATACATTTCTGTTTATATGATTGTGGTTATGGTTGTACTTTATAAATCCCTAATCTCTGCCATTACATACAATGAAACAAGAAAAGGCAAACAAGAAAAAAACAGAGCAATGTAATACAATAAACTCTTAGACATTATTGTTAAAAATAAATAAAAAGTCAATCCTATGTGTCAGTGAATTTTTTTTATATTTTAGGCAGGAAATGGCAGTAAATTCGTTTTCAAATTTATATTTTTTTTTTTGTGGGGGGGAGGACCCCCAGACCCCCTGGAAGATTTGGTCCCCCCCAATTTTGACTCCATGGCTACGGCCTTGGTAGAAACAAATTAAATGTGCAGTGATTGGTGAGCGGGCTGAGGCTTTCGACTTGCTGCTGTAACGGCCCCCCGGCTTGCCACCTTGTTCTGCAGAGTGAATGCACCTCACGCAGCTGCCTCGCAGGACTCACCGTGCCTATATCCGTGATACACGCTGTGGAAATGCACGTGATGTTCTCCATGCACGTCCTGTACAGTGAGAGTGATTTGTGTTGTATGTACGTTTAACTTCTTTCGCCCCATAGGGGCCGTCCATAAATGACGTCACGCACCTAGGGGGGGGGGTCAGACATTTGTGACGATGTGTGACGAGGGAGGAGGGGTTGAGAAATGTGGCGTCACATCAAAATGCAACTTTAAATAAATATAGACAACACGTTCTACTTAATTCGCCAGGGTGTCACACAGCGCTTCACATCTCATCTCAACCTGGCCTGCAAACGGGCATGAGTCTGCCAGTAGGGGGTCGAGGATCTCAATGTGAAATCCCAATTGAGTAATTATTACATCACGCTTGTCATGATGTGCTCCACTCTGTGGCGGAGACCATCAACTCACGGCTCCTGACAATTAGGATTAGCCACGGACGGTTGAAACACAGAATCGAAATCAGACTCCCAGCGGTGTTGGCTTCACAGTAACCATACAAATGTTGGGCGAACGTTTCATATTTACTGGATTGGCGCCCTAAACTCTTGAGTTTTCCGCCTGCCTCATAATTATATTTGTTGTTTTATTTTGTAACCCGTTTGCAGATGGATATTGGAAATACAACGCGTATTACCTTCTGTCGACGGTCAAGACGTGTGTATACGCCTGTGCCATGTACGTCGTTAAAGGCTTCACCTACTTTGTGCCCACGACCCACACCCTTGTGTGCGGTGAGAGCCCTTCGTCATTCATTCACAGCGTGCATTATACCACATTTTCGTACTGAACTCTTATGATATAAATGATTTGTCTACATAGATCTGAACCATCCCAAGCCTACCTTTGCACCCCAAGTCTGATTCCCTCCCCTCTTATCTATACATTTATATTTCTATATTTAAATTAGCTCAAGCCTCCCCGTAAACCAGGTGACTTATGTGTGGCCACACCCACTGTGGATCTCTCACTTCTCCTCACCACCCATTGTGAAAACAGACGCTGTCTCTCTACTCCCTCTTTTCCCCCTTGTGAAAACAGACGCTGCTCATTGCAGCTCAATTGTGCTTCTCTCTACTCCCTCTGTTCCCTCCCCTTTAAACATCACCCTCTCATCATCCGTGACATCTTGGTCCAGTTATGTATTCTCCGCCTCCTCCCCTTCCTGTCTGGTGCTCCTTCTCTTATCCTGCTCCTCATATTGAGCTGTGGCCTCTTTGCCCATCTTAGGGACTTCCGTCCCCGTATCGCTTCTCGTTCTTTTTTATTTCTCCGTTCATTACATCCCTGGCTCTACTTCCCTTCCCATGGTGCTGCAAAACAGGTTTTTTGTCCATTATGTAATAATTATTTACAGCCGTTTGCTGTTTTTTGTCATTAACTTTCTTAATGGAGGCAATCAACATGCCATCAAGGTTGTGGGGTTTTTTTGGCCATACTTCACCACGCTGGTCAATGCGTGTTGGTGAATGGAGTTGCGCAGGACCGGCTGAGGCATCACTCCCCGCTCACGTTAACCAAAGAGATACCTGAAAATAATGAGTCCAGTACAACGTCGCATATCCGACTCACTGGGGAGTCAGTGAAAGGAGTACACGTGAAAAGCTCGGATATGTGAAATATCTACAGAGACTGTATGCAAGATGCAGGATACATGCCCGCGTGTGACAAGGTTGGATGTGTGGACACGATAGCAAATGACAGTCACATCGCCGTGCACAAATTCCGCACTGGGTGTGGGCAGTCAATTGATCAGGGTGCATTTGTGATGGTCCGATATACGGCATATTACCGTACATTCCCCAAATTTGTCATATTTCCAGATGAATGATGCGAAGGTCGTGTTTACATCATGTGTGTGCCTTGAACGGTCAAAGTGCAGCCCTGCAACTGCTTGCTCACGCGACTGCTGGCAGATGGGCCTCCACCCAGTAAACATGCCAACCTTGGGCCGACCGTTGGACCAACATTGGCCCAACGTTCCATGTTTACTGGGTACTCGAGGGAGCATCTCTGACCTATCTTCCACACGCGACCTGCCCATTGTACAACCTGGCATACACATTTACACAACTGGGTGGCCAGGTGGGGGGATTTCAGAAACTTGACCCATTCTTTCAGCTGCCGTGTCGGGAGATTGAACCGGCGACTTCTGCATTGCAAGTCCAGCGTGCAAAGCACTGACCACTGTGGCAGTATCTCTTGAGACGCTTTCCCAATGAAAAATGAAACGGTTAATTCCGTTAATACAACAAAAGAGTTAGGGTAGTGGTTGTGTTGGTCAGGTGATGCTATTGTAACCACGTATACAATGAATGCACTGTATATGACGTGTATAACCTGTATTTATGTGTTTTAACTATACATATGTTTATCATTTGAAACCCAGACAGCCGAACGTGCAATGTATTTGCGGATACCCTGGATGCAGCTAAGTCCTCGGATATTTCCTTGGGCATCGGAATATTCTGTAAGTATTGTTACAATGCACGCCCCTCGGGGGGCGGGGGGGGTTTAACCCATGACATAATCACATTAACGCACCCGATCTCGTCATATCCCATAAGCCAAGCAGGTTTGAGCCTGGATAGTGCTTGAATGGATGGGTGTCCACCGTGCATCCCAGGTTGTCATACGCGGTTACGGGGCTACATGGTGGGCAGCAGTGAAGCAGTGAAGCAAAATCCATTTTTGTTATAACCAGCACTTCTATGCTCCCTAACTTCAGCAACCCACACTGCCCGGCAGCGGTGAAGTATGGTCAAGTAACCTCCGTGGGTAGGCTCTCATCCTGAATTGTAATTCATTTAAATATGAAGGATGTGAGAGAGATTTGACTAGTGAAAAAAAATAAGGGAATGAGATGACGCTAAGCACACAAAGATCCTGCTGGAACAAAGAATGAGGAAGAGGATTAAATACTGATGTACCGGCCCTGGTGAGACACTGCCTCATCAACACATACCTCACCTGGAATGGAACATTCTACAAACAAACTGAAGGCACCCCAATGGGTTCTCCCTTATATCCGGTTGTTGCCAAAAATTTCATGAAGAATTTTGAGATAGACGCCTTTCAGGCATCCACTCTACGCCCGTCCCCGTGGAAGAGGTACGTAGATGACACGTTTGTCATCTGGACACATGGCCGACCGGCTCTGAACCAATTCCTCAACCACATCAATTTCATACACCCAGCCATCAAATTCACCATGGAGGTAGAAAAGCATGACATTCTACCTTCTTGGATGTCCTAATAAAAAAAGAGACTAGATGGCTCAATGAGCCATTCTGTCTACAGGAAAGTAACCCATACTGACGCCTACCTTAAACCTGATTCCCAACACCATCCATCCGAGAAAAATTTTCTCATCAAAACGCTACACCGTAGAGCTCAATGTATCTCCGACCATGAACACCTAACCAGTGATCTCAAACACTTACATCAAGCTCTCAAGGCGAATGGATATTCTGACTACACAATCCGCAAAGCCATCACCCCAACCGTGAGGAAGGAGCCATCTGAGGATCCAATCAAATCCATCACCTTGCCATACATAGCAGGGGTAGCCAAAAAGATTTCCAAAATCATGAACAAACACAAGATCCAGGTCCGATTTAACACAGTACATAAAATTCGTGATCTGATGCCATCTGTGAAAGACAAGATTCCTGACATGCACTATCCCGGCATATACAAACTAAGCTGTATCTGTGGCAGCAGTTACATTGGGGAAACTTAGCAACATGTCTCGGATTGTGTCCGTGAACATAAGGCAGATTCTGAAACATGGTAGGACCAATACTTCTACCGTGGCTGATCATTATTTTAATGCGGCTGGCTCACACGAAATAGATTTCTCTAAGACGATGGTACTTTGCAAGTCTACTGGCTATCAACAAAGATTCGTTCATGAAGCCATCCATATATACAGACAGATACAATTTCGACCGAGAGGAAGGCTATAGACTGAACAATCATTGGAAAGATGTCATCAAACACTTTGGGTCATGACTTGATTTGTGTTTTCTTGTCAACCTCCACCGTCAGCAGTGTGGGTGTGTGGAGCGAGGGGCAATGCTTTTATTGGTGTAGACCTACTGCCGGTGTCGGAGTTCTCTCCTACATTAACATTAGCTGCCCCGCCCATCTTTAAACATTTATAAACAGCTGGCCCTCACAGGTTAACCTGCCTGTTCCTGATGACGACCGCTTGTGTTGCGATTAAAACGTCGTGATATTTTTAATCACTTTATTATTTTATTGTTATTATTTTTTCTACGTACGTGACTTTACCGAAAGAACCATATAATGTTTACATTGTATTATTTTATTAAAATGTTCTAGACAAGGAATGCGCACAATCATGGTGCACGGTGATCCATACAGCAACATGGTTACGTTGAGGACATCAGAGGGTCGAGGTGAAAGAGAGAGAGAAGAGCGAGGGACGAAATTAACAGAGACAGAAAAGAGTGAGGTGTGTACAAGAGTGGGATGAGAAGGTCAGGCCAGAGATGAGTCAACAAAACAACAAAAGGAGACCCCATAAACCATCAGTGAGCCTTGCGACAGAGCCCCCACGGTGCTCAACAGTATGTATGTTGAACTTATTTCGCAACGTACGTACCCAACTGTTCTTATCGGAGGTGCTAAAGTAGAGATATCTCGTGTATGACAGTTGGCCAGTAAAGTCAGGGCTGGATTAAGGCATGGGCTTCAGGGGCTGCAGCCCAGGGGCCTTTGCCAGCTCGAGGGCCTCCAGAGATTAAGTGAAAAGTTATTTCATTTGTGAATCCTGCATTTTATTTATTGTTGGTCTTTTATAAATACATTTTATTTTTCTTTACTGGGGGCCTCACAGTACCTGTAGCCCACGGACCTACAAAATCTTAATCCGGCCCTGAGTACAGTACTTGGAGGAGGGTAAATGAGTCCAGGGGCACTGAAGGCAAATTATTTATTAGATTGCCGCTGTGTGAAATGTGATTTTGTACACGCGTTGTGTTTATTATTCAATATGGTTTTTTTCCCTAGATGAAAACGCACAATTCACAAAAAAATTTACGCCCTGGCTTGACGTTGCTGAATTCATCAATATCGAATGTACGTACCGTGTTAACATTACTTTTAATCCTTATCTTTATAAATGTGAGTTTGGTGTAGCAGGTAAATAAAATTACCGTCACGTAATTTACAAATTAAATGCCAAGTTACACACCATAAAAGTCGAGGTGAGGCCTGCGATTGGAGGCTACCGGGGGTGATTCTCGCTCGGATTCCAGTCGCGTTCCACGTGGTTGCGCCCGCCGCTCCATCGCGGATAAGGTGTTCCAACCCCGCGACAGTTCGACGATGATGACTGAAGCTCCCCCTGCTCCTGGTTACTACCGAGTTGGCACCACTGAGCCTGGCTGTGGCGTTTAAAACTTTGAAGGCTCTGTCGGCAGCATTTGAGTTGCCTTGTTGACCTCAGAAAAAAATGCGTGGACTCAAATGCCGTACCCAGATGATGTAAAAAAATGAATAGGTGTTGGCCTTTACAGCAAGAATACAGGAGATAAGATGTTCAAGCCCCAAATAGGCACCGATCGCGAGACATCGAGTTTGCATTCACCATAATTTGCTTGTGGTAAAACATGCAAACACATTCTTTGATATAATGTATTGTCCTAAAGTAGGACGGACAGTTTGCTTCACTTAGAGTGGAGGTTAAAGACCATGGCGTCTTTTACAAGAATAGGCCATTGTGTGCCGGCGTCATATCCCAAATGAGACGAAAAAAATAATAATGATACCGCAAATATTTACTCAGTTGGGATTATCGCAATTTTAGTATCCCCCTAAAGCGAAAGATTGACAGGATTCTTCAGCAAGAGTAATCATACTCGGTGGGGCTTTCTTTGCAAAAAAAAGCGTGATACCTCCCCAACCCTGGGATTATTCGTAAGAGGGGGTGCGGATGGTTACGCATCGGCCGGTATTCTTGTGTGGTGCCATTGTAATTGTTAAGATTAAGGGTACAGCCCTGCCATTGCTCGGTCACCGCCACTGGTGGCATAAGAGCCTCCACACGAAAGGACCTCTAAAGAGCCCTCTCGTTAATATTTTTTAACGACTTTTCCCTAAAGAGGTGGGAATATTCAAAATGAGCGCACGACACACGACCTGCAGATCGACTGTTATCTTATTGCTTGTTTAAACAAAGGGTGCTGACTGACTGATACTTTGTGCACCCGGTAGTATGAATAGGTACACCACAGTTGATTAGCAGGTTGTGTGGTGGGGTAAAGTATTGATACTCCCACCTTATAAAAGGCATTTGGCCAGTGTGGATTCATTAAGTGTTCCATCCATAGACAGGTCTGAGGCAAGATTCTCTCCTGCATGTTGTTCTGTCTCTAACTGCTCTTCATCTGCCCATATGTCCTTGTTGAACATCACCTCATGTTATCGTTCCTTTCTTCCTCTTGGTCGTTTCCCATAAGTGTCTTCCCTCAACCACCTCCTCCTGCTCATTCCTTCTCACCACCACCTGCCCAATCCACATTGTTTTTCTCTTCCTGATACAAGGAGTCCACTTTCTTCTCACACCTGACATAGCATCTCTCCATTTACTTTTCTTCTACCCAGCGTATCTTCATAACTCGCTTTCAACTCCACATTTCAAAACCTTCCAGTTTCTTTGTCTTCCTTTCGTATTGCCGACGTCTCGCAGGAAAATGTCGCCATACTTCAGGTGCAGCATTGTATCATTCCTCTCTCTTTAATTTGTCATCCAGAGCATTTTGCTCTAATCACCTTTCTCTTTCTGCAGATGTCCTTGGCTAGCATAGAAGAATAGACCAACATATCCTCGAGAGCACTATCCTAGTGGAGGCCCTTTTACCAGCGGTGGCGTGAAGAAGCAATTGCAGGGGCTGCAAATGTATTCTCTTTTTCACTTTAATCGGTGCATGATGTTGTTGTTGTCCATCTCTTACAGTGGAAGTCGACACCACCCCGCGCAAAAACATTTACATGGTTTTAAAGTATGCATCAAAATCAATCCCCCCGCTATTTTTATCATACCTGCAGATAGTTGTCACGGCTGACGTGAACTCTACCAATGTGACGACATGTCCAAACAGCCTTTGTCCCATCACACCACAGTACACCTTTCCGGTGTATGGGTCAACCAGCCAGACCTTCAAGATCTACAATCGTTACAACGCGCACGTGTTTGCAATCGCCGGGGGTATATTCACGATCAATTGTGACCCTTCCACCATCTTCAGTGTAATATCTATTGCAGGAGATGGAATTGTAAAGCAAGTCAAGTTTCCACCGAGAGGTACGGCAACAGCAGTTTATGAACATGCTGTTGCAAGAAGTCACACGTTTAGCGCAACGGTTCTGCGCTTGCTATGCGTGGTGAATTAATGAATGTACGGCCTCAATTTTCCTTTCATTTGGCATCCGTCACGAGCCACCACTCGGTTCACACCTAGAGTGAGCAAGGTCAGCGGAGTCTGCTGACTCTTTTTTCATGAGGCTTACTCTCATAATCTTGACTTAAAGCTTTCGTGACTGCAGGAATTCATATTCTTTGGGTCTTTCGGTAAATTCACGTAGTTAAAAGAAAATAACAAAAAAAACGGACGTGCTCGGCGTGTGATTGAGCATTCTATCCGGGACTACACTTTGTCAACATCGCCAAGAAACATCGTTTTTGTTATTTCTGTTATTTTCATTGAACCTATCTACGTGACTTTACCGAGAGACCCAACTAATAATAATTACTCTCATAATCGCTCTTCTCTCTATGATCTCTTCAAAGACGTCTGGCCGGCGTCGAAGGTGGTTCAAAATTATTATCTGGAAGGGCTCCTCTAAAGGACCCATTGCTCTAGAGGAACTCGAGAAGTGGAGGCCTTTCCATCAGCAGTGGCATGAACAAGACATTTCATCCCTGCACTTTTGTCTTTGAAGCTCTATGATATGAGCATTGATCGTGTGTGTGACGATCAATGTTTTTGGCTATGTACACATCGTATGGAGTGGTGGTTTCCGATTGTTTTTGGAGCCAGTGGATGTGATGTAACTTACCGTAATGGCAAAGAAGGGCATAGACCTTCACAGATAACTTGTCCAACAATGTGCCGTATGAATCGCCCCAAAAATAAATGCCACTTCTAACTACATAGGACCCTGCAGCCTGTCGAGACCCCAATTCATCCTCCACTTGGTGGGAGGTTCACTCCCTTCCTCTCCCTGGCCATGTATCCGGGATGTTTGATGATCTCTTCTCTAGAATATGAATTCCATATGAAACACTTGTCTACATGATGCATATGTCACACGTTTTTGTTGTATAGCAATTGCTCATGCCATTGTTGATATGATGGCCTCCACTAACATGAGCTAGAGAGACTCGCTCTATATGGTATTTGGTTTAGTGTTCCACGTCAGCCAAATATGGAAGAGGTGGCAGTTCCCACACTTTACCCCACCACTCGTGACTTGTCGAGCATCTGTGGTGAACCTATTTACACCGCTGGGGTGGACAGAGCCGGTTGTGGGGGATTCAGGATAAACTTCCCCCACCATTTCAACCGGAGATGGATTTGAACTGACAACCTCTGGACTGAAAATCCAGTGCACTACTGACCATCACACCACTGTGGCAACATCCCACATTTGTATTGTACTGTCTTACCGTGAGCGATGATGTTTGTGGTGACAATAAATATTGACCGTGGTATTTTTTTAATGTATGGTGTTCGTCTGCTGTCCTTTCCTGTGCAGATTACAAGGTAAACCAGCAGGTAGGCTGTATCTGCTTGGCTGAAAATCCCCTGACCTGCTTGGGAAAATCCATGTACTCACATCCTGAAGGACATTTTGTCCCAATTTTGAATCTTAATCAAGTCACTTGCAATGACTACTGGGTACTGAAGGAATATGGCACCTTGCAGCACATAGCCTCCACGTACTGTTTGAGATTCTATGGGTCTCTCAAAGAAAATGCAAATTTAGATGGCTGCAATGATTACGACATCGTATACTTTGAAAACGGGCGGTTAATCGCCTCGTCCCCTGACTACTGCCTCCACGTCAACGTGAACTGCAATTACACCAAGTGCGACGACTCCTCGACGACCTTCGTATTCCGATCAGGTCTGTTATAACATAACGATTAATTATATTTATTATAACGATAATTTACACACCATAGGAAACTCAGACAGCCCCCCCCCCCCCACCCTTTAAATGGTAATTGGCCTCCTTTTCCACACTGGCCAGACATCTTTGAAGAGGCGGTGGTACCCACATGTTTCTCCCCACGTGTGAACCCCTCAAATACGTTTTTTGTGAACAACAGGTGGTGGTAGGGGGGCTATATAGGAAACCCCCGTCCTTGTTTCAGCCGCTTCGTCGGGAGAGGTCGAACCGACGACCTCTGAGGAGCGTGTGCAATAACAATTACACCACTATGGGAGCATTCCCTCGCCCTATATATGTGTAATGCGAGCAAGAACAGGGTGGTTGCTGGCCTCCGCGTCGCTCACACGCGCCGGGGTATTGAGAGGCGGGGCGTGTGGGAGGAGCCACTGCTCACCTCGCTCCAATGGGAACGGGGTGAACGGGGGGCGGAGGCGGGGGCAGGATGGGAAGGTGGAGTCTGGGTCACGTGAGTGAGGGGGATATAGGGAGAGAGCCGGAAGGGAGCGAGGGAGAGAAGAGATTGATCACGGAGGGAGCCACGCTGGCGGTTGGAGTGTGTGGGGTACCCGAAGGGCGGTGTGGCCAGCAGCGGGTGTGAAGAGAGCACACGGAGGGGCCAGACGGACACGGCGTGGCGAGAGCCACACGGAGCGTGCGCGGGGCGCACGGCAGAGAGACGGCGAGGGTCTGAGCGAGGACCAGCGGGTGCAAGGAAAGAACCCAATAAAGGACCAACGGAGAGCGACATCGTGTGAAGGAGTCCTTTATTACATATGTAGACATTCAGTGTAAACATTTGCACAATATTCTTAGTAAAACCCCATGACATGGAATAAGCGGAACCTAAAGGAACACGGATTATCCTTTGTCTTATTAAAAACTCTTGCAGATATTCATCCACTGGGGTTGGAATCTGGATTCATCCCCAATGAGGCATTTGTAGCCTCTTCTTATATTCCGGGCTCCGAGCCCTATCTCGCTCGGCTCAACTCCCGCATTGGCCACTGGCAGCCCTTGAGCACGCAGGGAGCGTACCTGACTGTGAACCTGCCGGCGAGGTGCCACTTGTATGGAATTGACATCCAGGGATCCGTGCCAGAGTACGACGATAAAGTTAATGTCAACTCGAGTTGGGTGACGTCGATGGGCCTGTCCGTGTTTGATAACAATAATCTCATACATTCCGAGGTACGTACCTTTTCTGGTATTTTTTTTATACTGCACTGCTTGCTGGATTTTGATGACACATATCCTTTTTCCCTTGACTATACAGCGCATACTACCTGCAATGATCGGTGCATTGACACAAACAAATTTAACAAAACCTCAAGAGTTGGAAAAAGAAGCGTGAAGAATTAGCATACTTGTTATTATAATGATAGAAAGAAAGAGGAGCCCATGCAGTAGGGGACTATGCTGGTTAATCAGTCACACAATTTAAACTTAAGATAACTAAGTGGGCTTGGGCAGGACGCGTCGCTAGAAGGGGCGATGGCTAATGGTCAAGAATAATGGTAGAGCGAAGACCAATGAATGGAATGCGTCCAAGAGAACGTCCACTAAGAATATGGAGCAATTAAATCAGCTTTTGTGCACGTTCCTGGTGGATTGTAACATCGGAAGATCCTGAGAGATGGCAGTGGCTTGGAAAAGCCTTCATTCAGCAAAGAGTTTACAAAGATGATGATGATGATGATTATCTCGGCCTCGCTGTGGGGTGCGTTGCACCGCCATCCAAGTAGTTCACCTCGCATCCAATAAACCTTCAAAGCCAGGGTGAACTTCCGACTCCAAACGTATTTAATGAATTGAACGAGGTAAAACTGATGTAAAAACACAGCACAAATACAGCATATGTTAATACTTTGTCATATCAATCCAATCAATGAACATTACAGCACCATAACATTGTCTTAGATAACATGAACTCAACAATAGATCCTGGATGGACCAGGCACCTACATTAGTACTGAACAGTTATACAAGGGAATAAGCTACTGCGTTAAATAAAGGCACATCGTGTAATCATCACACTGCACCCCAAATGTACAGCACTACATATAACACTGAACTGTGGATGAGATATTACATCATCCTTGCTCTCAAGATCGCAATATAGTTACTTAGATACAAGTCTGACTCGACTTATTCAATTACAAGTAACATTTACAATAAGGCAAGTTGTATACTTCGTTGTTAACTAGGTCGCGTTTTTATCACAACAATTTAACGCCATTATAAAGGCACTTGCAGCATTATAACAGTCATTCTAACATTATAACAGCATTCCCAATATTATAAGAACATAAACGAACTTACAGACAATGCTGCTTAAAGTCCCACAATGTACAGTTACAGCTGTCTTCACTGGGACGATGTGTGCCATCATTTTGAACTCTGCGTATTGGCGGACGCCAGCCTCGTGGCTGAAAGACTGTCAAATCATAACTTCCTGGTCACGTGACCAAACTCAACCTCAAAACAGGAAATTCCTGTATACACACACCCCCACTCCTGCCTTAGAGCAAAACACCTGCCGTGAGGCAGAACACTCCCCGTCTGGTATCTAGGAGATACCACCATTTATTTTCTATCTCATAAACAAATGTAAAACAAATTTCGATTTAAAGATTTCGTGACTGCAGGGATTCATCTTCTTGGTTCTTTCGGTAAAGTCACGTAGAAGGGAAGTAATAAAATAATACAAATAAAACATAATAAAAAAATTCTCACGACGTTTCGGCCACAACGCAAGTAGCCGTCCTCAGGTGAAAACCAGGTCTGTCGAGGCGACAGCGTCTGAATGAAAAAGCACAAGTGCTTGGAGCATGTATAAGCTGGGGTGGAAGGGGGGAAGAAAGGGGGAGCCTTAACAAAAGAATATGCATATCAAGAGGAATTTAGCATATTTATGGGAAATGCAGGTATGTGATTAGTGCTGCATATGCCCGTGCATGATGCAGGATTAGCAGCATCACAGGGAGGGGATAGGAGTAGCATTAATAAAGGGAAGAAGTGTTAATAGTATGTAGCTGCAGTAACTAAAACCACCACGTAAACAACTAAAGTATAAACTACATAGTATCATCATTATACTAAATATACTCTACAATAAGCTGAGTTACTAACATTAAGTAATACATTACAATTCTACGTCGTAAAAAATAGAATATGCTTCCATCTAAACTTTATTCTCTTACATCGCACGAGTCTACACCGTACTATATACTGCCATAGACAAACCCAAACATTAAATTACATACTGTATTGCTATAAACCACCCTATACCTTATCCATTGTAATATTACACTATGTATTATTATACCCACCCTAATGTATATCACACTACTCTATATTCACTATACAATTACGATACTATATATTAATTTGTACATTGTATTAAGCATATGCATTTTTAAAACTATTTGTTATTATACAGTGTGAAAGATACTAAGAGGAAGCAACAAAATATGTCAATGCAGCGGAGCAAAGAATTCATTCCCTGCGGAGAATACAATGCCAGTGAATGTAACGCGGTCTGAAAGTCACCATAAACGTGAACACAATCAGTTAAGATCCGAAATGGTTTATTACGTCCTTCCAATGATTGCTAAGCCAGAATCCATCTTCTCGGTTGAAATTGTCTCTGTGTTTGTATATGTGGATAGCCTCATGTATAAGGGAAATAATAAAAAGAAAACATAATAAAATAATTCTCACGACGTTTCGGCCACAACTCAAGCAGCCGTCCCCAGGTGAAGAACAGGTCTGTCGGAAAGACAGCGTCTGAATAAAACACCACCAGGCTTGGAAGCGTCTATTTAAGCTGGGTTGGAGGGGGAAGAGCGCCTTGACAAAGGAATTTGCATATCAAGAGAAATTTAGCATATTTATGGAAATGCGGATGCTTACCTAAAACCGGATTCCTACAACCATCCATCCCAGAAGAATTCCCTCATCAAGACTCTACACCATAGAGCCCAATGCATCTCCAACCAGGAACACATTGCCAGTGAACTCAAGCACGTACGCCAAGCTCTTAAGGCTAATGGTTACTCCGACTACACAATCCGCAAAGCCATCACTCCAACCATCAAGAAGGATCCTGTTGAGGAGCCTTTCAAAACTATCACCTTACCCTACATTGCTGGGGTCACAAAACATATCTCCAAAATCCTCATAAAACACAAAATCCAGGTCAGATTCAACACAGTACGTAAAATCCGTGATCTGGTCCCGTCTGTAAAAGATGTGGTTCCAGACATACAGTACCCTGGTGTCCACAAACTAAGTTGCCTCTGTGGTAGCAGTTACATTGGAGAAACCAAACGACATGTCTCGGACCGTATCCGTGAACATAAAGCAGACCTGAAACACGGTAGGACAAACACCTCAGCCGTGGCAGATCACTGTTACAATTCAGTGGGCTCACATGACATCGACTTCTCCAAGACAGAGGTTCTCTGCAAGCCATCTGGCTACCATGAGAGATTCGTTCATGAGGCGATCCACATATACAAACACAGAGACAATTTCAACCGAGAAGATGGATTCTGGCTCAGCAATCATTGGAAGGACGTAATAAACCATTTCGGATCTTAACTGATTGTGTTCACGTTTACGGTGACTTTCAGACCGCAGTCCACTCACTGGCATTGACTATATATCTTTTATTCTTCGCAGGGAATGGATTCTTTGTTCTGCTGTAGGTCTCCTACCGCCACTCTCCCATTGACATATTTCGTTGCTTCCTCTTAGCACCTTTCACGCGACGGTCAATGGTATAGTGTATAGCAGATTGTATAATAATAAATAGTATAAAAGTGTAATGTTTAATATAATTTATAAGGTGATATATAGTATCGTAATTGTATAGTGAATATACAGCAGTGTGGTATACAGTAGTGTGGGTAGAATAATACACAGTGTAATATTACAATGCATAGTCTAAGGTATAGGGTGGTGTATAGTAATACAGTATATAATTTAATGTTGGGTTTGTCTATGGCAGTATATAGTACGGGGTAGACCCGTGTGATGTAAGAGAAAAAAGTTTAGCTGGAGGCATATTATATTTTTTGCGACATAGAATTTTAATATATGACATACTGTTAGTAGCTCAGCTTATTGGAGAGTATATTTAATATACTGATGATACTGATGTAGTTTATATTTTAGTTTTTTACGTGGTGGTTTAGTTGCTGCAGCTCCATACTATTAACATTCCTTCCCTTTATTAATGCTAACTCTACTCCCTCCCTTTGATGCTGCTAATCCTGCACAATGCACGGGCATAATATGACTTTGAAACCCCCCGCCCACCTCCTGCGCATTCCACACGTGGTGACTAATCCCATATCTGCATTTGCCATTAATATGCTAAATTCCTCTTGATATGCAAATTCCTTTGTCAAGGCGCTCTTCCCCCTCCAACCCAGCTTAAATAGACGTTTTCAAGCCTGGTGGTGTTTCATTCAGACGCTGTCTTTCCGACAGACCTGTTCTTCACCTGAGGACAGCTGCTTGTGTTGTGGCCGAAACGTCGTGAGAATTATTTTATTATTTTATTATTTTATTCTTTTATTATTTCCCTTCTACGTGAAGAAGAAAAAAATTCTAAATTTACGCAAATCATGGAAATTATGCTAATGTATGTAATTATATGCATAAATTATGCTAATCGTGAGCTTATTAAATTATGTGAATTTTTGCTCTTTTGTTAATGTGGACAGTTATAATTAGGCTTTGCTTCGTTATCCAGAGTTGTATCAATCGGGATAAAAAATTATCTTTGATTAAAGATTTATTGATTATCTTAGTGTGTTTATGTTATGTTAGGTCTCCAAATTCATATCTCTTATAAATAAGAGTTATGAATGGACTTGGAAAGAACTGTTGTGTTAAGCAATTTTAATTCTAAACAAAAATATGACACTCTAATATGCGAACTCTCATGCTCGGAATTATCCACGGTACCATCGGGGAGATTTCTCTCAGTGAGCAGCATAGATAACCATCAAGGATTGCGTTGTTTCACTTTGGCAACCGCATATACCATTAATTCCACCGGGTAATGAGCATATCCGGCGACAGGTCGAGTCTTTAAAACAGGCATGCAACAATATTCATATTAAGGGCAATACAAGCACTTATTATACCCCAAAGGCAAAGTATATGTCAATTATTTCATTGTCAAGATTATTAAATTAACGAAAACGAATGACTAAGATACTTCTGACAATCGTATTCATGTAACTCGACGGGCAGCAACTGCTTTTCACGATCAGTTGATATTGAACGCACCACCTTGAAATGGCAACCCTTTTCGAAACACAAAGATAACTTTTTGTAACAATCTTATTCGTCCCGATGTGCGTGTTGTGTGTGTGTTGTCCCCTTGGTAAATTAATTATTATTCTTTTTAGAGCCGGGAATTGTGTCGTGAGCTTTCTGGGGGGTGGGGGAGGGGCATACACACAGCGGCTTCACTCCCTGCTTGCTCGCGTGGGCGTGTCTGCAGCCTTTGGCTCACTCTCTGTACTGCTAGATGAGTGGCATCGGCACGATGCTATCCTTGAAGAGGCTCGGTCACTTGACGCTCGGTGGTGCTCGATGGCCCCCGGTGTTTGGCGGCGCTCGTTGACTCGTGCGCTGGCAGGCTTGGCTCCCGTGCTCTGTGGCCATTTATAGCTGTTTGTCCGCAGCTGGATGACGAGTCGGCACGACGCTCGCCGTCGTGGTGCACGATGATTCCATCATCAGCACGCGTAGCTCATCTGCTGCTGGGCAGTGCTGTGTGGGGAGGACCAATGCCCATTGGCCTCTCCCCTCATGGCGTCTGTGACCACCACAGTGGCTAAACGGAGGCTCTGGATGGCTGCGAAGGGCTGGTAACCCCTCCACCTTCAATTAATTACCACTAAACTACGATAGAAACATAAACATGTAACAAATAAGCTTCTTCCGGAGGTCCCGGGGGGACAGGCTTTTATGACGTCTCCTGGCCAAACCCCATTTGGCGGAGCCAGGAGATTGAATCTTCACCCTCGGGGCTCCTCCAGAAACAACGAAAAACCATTGTGGATGGCCACGTGGAATGTTCGAACGCTCACTGCGGAGGAGAGGCTGCCACTCCTTTGTCGGGAGATGGACCGGTACCGCCTGGATCTTTGTGGCATTCAGGAGGTCCGGTGGACCGGTTCTGGCTCCTGCCACCATGAGGGGTGGACAGTCCTCCACTCGGGGCAGGAGACTGCCAAACAACAGGGTGTGGCTCTTCTTCTGAACAAAAGAATGAAGGGGGTGTGGGAGCGTGCCGGAGAGGTGTGGGAAGCTGTAAACCCCAGGATACTTTGGGCTCGCCTTCCCATCAACCGGAGGCGAGGAGTGGTGGTCGTGGTTACTTATGCCCCCACCGAAGACGAACATCCGTGGAGGGATGCAGGCAGAGCCGATGAGTCAGATGCCTTCTATGACCTCCTATCACAGGTGCTGGCTAAAGTGGCCACTCGGGACAGAGTCATCTTGTTGGGTGACCTCAATGCCCGAATTGGTCATAATGCTGGCACCTGGTCTGGAGTGATTGGAAGGCATGGGCCAGATCAGCTCAATAACAACGGTAGGAGGCTGCTAGATTTTTGTGCAGCCCAAGGGCTTGTAATTACCAACACGCTCTTCTGGCATCGGCGCATCCACACAACATCATGGATGCATGCCGGGTCCAAGCAAGAAGATCTGCTGGACTACATAGTGACGGACCAGCGGATGCGAGCCCATGTCCTTGACACCAGGACTTACCGTGGAGCTGATCTGCCCTCTGACCATCGACTAGTCATCTGTAAGATGCGCCTGCCATTCTTACACTCCGGTGGTGGGTGTACACCCAGGATCCCATTCCAACCTAAAGTGGCCTGGTCTCAGTTAGCTGATGAAAGTTGCAAGCGAGAATTTAATCATCGCTTGCAGCTGGGGTTGGCATCGTCCCCCACTCCTCCTGATGTCGAGGGTAAATGGGCGAGGTTTAGGACTGTGACTCATGCAGCTGCAATGGCTGCTTTGGGTACGCGGTCCAGACCTCCCCAAAAACCCTGGCTGACAGAGGAGGTGTTCAGGTTAGTTGAGAAAAAGCGACAGGCCCACTCTCATCGGCTACAGCATCCCACGTCAGAGAATGAGGAGGTTTACCGCAGCCTTCGCTCGGAGGTTCGGAGAGCCATAAGGCACTGCAAGGATGGGTGGTGGTCGTGGGTTGCTGAGGAGATGGAGTCTGCCTCAGTAGCCCGCGATCACAAATCACTATTTAACTCCATCAAAAAAGTAACTTGCAGCACCACACCTATTACCATCATTGGGGGAAAAAACGGTGATCCAATCTCCGACCCCCAGGAACAGGTTTGCAGATTTGCTGAGCATTTCTGTGAGGTCCTGGGGGAGGGGAAATCCCTCAGCCAGGAAAACATCATGGCCCAAAGTGGGGATAACCCTGCTAGGGCTGTGGTGCCTCAAATATTGGAAGAGGTCACCCCCTGTGAGTGGCTGGCTGAGGTGCTATATTTTTAAGAAGTACTGAAGGCGATCCAGAGTCTGAGACCAGGAAAGGCACCGGGCAGAGATTATCTCTCAAGCGAAATGCTTAGGGAGGGTGGCGTTTCTACACAGACTGCCCTATATGACATCATAACAACAGTCTGGACCACTGGACGGGTTCCTAAGGATTGGAAGGATGCCCTGGTGGTCCCCCTCTTTAAGAAGGTGGACCGCACAGACTGTAACAACTACAGGGGCATCTCACTCCTCAGTGTGCCGGGAAAGGTCCTGGCAAGGATTATTCAACATCGCCTTGCTAGGCACGCTGAGGAGATGCTTTCGGAGCCCCAATGCGGTTTTAAGGAAAGGGCGGTCCTGCACAGATGCCATATTTTATGTCCGTCTGCTACAGCAGAGGTGTAGGGAATTCCAACAAGACCTACATCTCTGCTTTATTGACCTGGTCAAGGCCTATGATACCATCAGTAGGCCTGGGCTCTGGGTTGTTCTTCGTGCTTTCGGAGTCCCGGACCATCTGCTCACGATTATTAAGGACCTTCATGATGGTGAGCGGGCCCGGGTAAAACTACGTGGCTGGGAGTCGGAGCCTTTCCCTGTACACCTTGGGGTGCGACAGGGATGTCCTCTGGCTCCCACATTATTTAACATCTATTTTGACCGCATAGTTCGTGAAGCCTTTAATAGCTGTACCGGGGGAATTTCCATCTGGTACAGATATAATGGGAGGCTGATCGACGCCCGGGTGCGATCAAGGGATGGCTCCCTATTGGTCAACAATGTTATGTATGCCGATGATTTGGTAATAGCTGCTCATTCAGAAGAGGAGTTGGAGACGCTGCTGCTGAGACTGGAGTGTGCCACTAAAAAGTGGGGCCTTACCATCAGCCCCACCAAAACTAAGCACCTGCCTGGGTATTTTGTACCATTGGACACTCCACTCCCACAACTCCCAATCGGTGATGGGGCAGTAGTGGAGAGAGTGGAGAGTTTCTCATACTTGGGCAGTGTGCTTATGACCGGCTCCAGTTTAACAGCAGAGGTCTCACTCCGAATCAGTCGAGCGGCAAAATCTTTTAATTGGTTACGTAACACTGTATGGAAGCTACTTGGTCTGTCGCTCCACACGAAGCTTCAGGTCTTCTCGGCCACAGTCATTCCCTCCCTTCTCTACGCTTGCGAAACGTGGACCCCCCTAATGGAGCATCTTCGCCGGTTGAAAATATTTAGGCTGGCCTGCCTACGATCCATCCTGGGTTTAACCAGGCTGGATTGTGTGAGGAGCTCACAAATCCTTGAAAGATCTGGGCAAAGTCCCATT
Source organism: Entosphenus tridentatus (assembly GCA_014621495.2). Classification (NCBI taxonomy): domain Eukaryota; kingdom Metazoa; phylum Chordata; class Hyperoartia; order Petromyzontiformes; family Petromyzontidae; genus Entosphenus; species Entosphenus tridentatus. The sequence continues at coordinate 970,619 of CM025682.1, read as the reverse complement.
GGTGAGCTCCTCCGGCAGGGAAGGCTGCGTTGGCTGGGTCATGTAGCCCGCATGCCCAGCCACCGCATGCATAAACAGCTTTTGTTCGGCCGGATCGAGGGGGCTGAGCGGGCGCGGCACGGGCTAGAGAAGAGATGGAGTGATGTGGTACAGGAGGACGTGGAGCTGAGTGGACTTGCCGATGACTGGTACCAGCGGTGTCAAGATCGGCCTCTATGGAGGAGGCTCGTGAAGGACGCTACTGGGCAGTTGGAGGCAGTCGCCCTCCAACAACAACGAGCGGAGCGCCGGGTGGCTAAAGCACAGAAAGTTGGCACAGTAGGGGGCACAGGTGGTGAATCAGCCAGTCATCTCGGTCATCTCGGTCAGTCGACCCGTGGCACCTGGGTCTGCCCCGTGACCTCCTGCCAGTGGGCGTTCAACACTTAAAGTGGCCTCAAGGTGCACATGGCCTGGCACAAGCGTCGTGGTGATGTCACCGCCACTTAGTGGCAAATGGCGGTTGTTGTTGTATTACACATGGCGCATTCGATGGCGCTCTCCTCTTCCTCACGGGCGGCCGATAAGACTCTTTCCACTGCTCCGTTCTCTCTCCTTGCTTTCGCCTTTGGCGTGCAGCTGACAGCTCCACACGGGCACCCGCTGATGCCTTTCCCGCCCTCACTTCAGGGCTGCGCTGGCTCAGGTTCTTTCACGAGAGTGATAGCTGGAAATTCGCAAGTTTCACTCGCACTTAACCACACATCGTCACTTCGTTCTGCGAGAAGCCACACCGGCCATCGGTGTCGGTGTTTGCTCCCTCGCGACGGCACGCCAACCGGAGCAAGGCTGAAACCAGCCTCGACCCAGACTGAACTCAGACTTCTGCGTGATGTGCGTTTGTGCTTAAAACCCAAAAACGTGAAAACCCCCTCCTCCCCTCTCTGCGCATCTCTTGCGAGAGAAAGACAAAAAGAAAAAACAGACACCCTCCCGACCCCTCCTCGCGACCGCCCTGACCCCCCACTCCCTGGGTGGTTCATCCCGAGGCCAGACCCCTCCATACTGCTGGAAGACAAAGGTGGCCGAGGAGGTTTTGAGGTTTGCTGTTTAATGGCATTTTACGACCTCCAGACGTTTGGTGTGGCTTGTGAGGGGTAAAGTTGAGAGTTTTGGGGTTATCTGTTTTTTTTATTATTATTATTATTAAAAATTATTGGCCGCATAATTCTTAATATGAATTTGGAAGAAGGGGCATAAATACAACACTGAACTCCTCAGTGGGTGCTGTGAGCACGTCTGTCTTCTGGGTAAGAAGTGTAGCAGGAGTCAAGATGAATTTTGACTCTTGGTCAGTTGAGATGGGGATCAGGGGTCTTGAATTCATTATTTATGGCTGAGACCTCGGCCATGAGAGTGGTTAAGACCTCTTGAGAGAGCCGTGTGGACCCGACATCACACAGCATGTAGTCGAGAATGCGTCGAGCAATCCCGATCATGTGTTCCCAGGCTCCACCCATATGCGAAGAGTGAGGAGGATTGAAGATCCATGTTACTAAGGTATTTCCCGACAGAATCATCTTCGACATTCTCCGTATTGATCTTAAGCTCTTTACATGCTCCAGTGAAATTGGTTCCACAATCAGAACGAAGTTGCTTGGCTAGCCCTCTGATGGCGAAGAATCTCTGGAGTGCATTTATAAAGCTCAAAGAGTCCATGGACTCGATGACTTCGATATGCACTGCTCGTGTACTCATACAGATGAAAAGCACTGCCCAACGTTTGCTATTCGCGAGCCCTCCTCTGGTGTGGCGGGAGATGACTGTCCATGGTCGGAACACGTCGATCTACAGAGGTGAAGGGAGGTTCCATACTGAGTCGATCGGCTGGGAGGTCTGCCATTTTCTGTTCTGTGAAGTGCCGACCTTGATGCTTGACCTTCTCGTGGTAGTAGTGCACAAGTAAAATTGCAATGTGGCTCTGGCTTGGGATTATGAGGGGGTTTCATTCATTCTCATCTAATTTTGCATTCCCTAGCCGACCACCGATCCCGAGCAAGCCATCTTTGTCCATCCTGGGGTTTAGCTTGATATCACTTGCATAAGCTGCCTGTTGCACACAGCGAAATATTGATTTCCTTGCTCTAGGAAGCTCATCTTCAGTGCGTGGTACTGTGCAGTGATGCCATCCATTGCAGCTATCGGTGGTGACTCTAAACAGGCGATGGAAGCAGTCTGAGATATGTGTTAGATGTGCTATCGCTCGCACGAGCGTCATCCATTTCGCGAAATGTTCAAAATGGTGTGGACTCAGTGAACTTCTTGGTCGCACATTTTTTACCAAAGTTGTCACTTGAGGACCAATCTCCTTGTCTGACTCGAGTTCTACGAGTCCAAAGGTCTCTTTGGTAGTACATGGGCCACCATCACGTCGTAAGAAGAACGCTGGACCCGTCAGCCAGATGGTTTGTTTCAGCAGAGATGCAGGGATGGACCTAGTTGCGAGATCTGCTGGATTCTGTTCAGTTGAAACGTAATTCCATTGCTCTGGCTGCGTCGATCTCCTGATGCATTCCACCCTATTGCTGATGTAGGTGTAGAACCTTCTGGTTTGGTTGTTTATGTAGCCTAGTATGACCTTACTGTCCATGTAAAACTTGACCGCATCCAGTTTAATGTCAAATTCGTCTAAGATCAGTTCCGCCACTTATGTAGCTAGAAATCTCCACACAGCTCGAGCTTTGGGATGGTATGTTTTGGTTGTGGGGCCTTGCTGGCCACAGACGCAGCGACCATCAGCAGAGCGACGAGCAGCGGCTTCATCTTAGTCTTCTTCCTTTCAGTTATGACTGGCTTGGAGAAACGTGGAGGAACAAAATCTAGCAAAGACGATCGATGTACAAGCAAAGTTGTGCTGAGCATGGTGGTTTCTTTGTAAGTCTGCACGATACAGCCTTGACTTCTCCCTTCGAGTTTCTCTTTCAGCGTGAAGTAGTTGGGGCACGGTATGAAGAGCGACGTGCATCCATTCCAGAGCACACTTGTTCTGAATGTGCTAATGCGGTCTGGTTTGTGTGTTCCATCGAGACAGACATCACCTGCGATGACCCATCCTAGGTCGAGTCTCTGGGCATAGGGAGCGTTGTGAGGTCCGTTGCGTTGATCGCGAACCTTGTGGACTATCAGCATTTCCCTGCCAAGCAGAAGTAATATCTGTACCCCGTGATCCAATGGCAGGATGAACTCTGCTATGAGTTTCAGGTGTGGGTGGTGACGTGCGACTTCAGGCATGAGAATCTCACTCCTGTCATCCGGTATCTCATTGCACTCTATCACCGTTGGAAAGGCTAGCTTCATTTTGCTATCCTTGGTTTCCACCATGAGACTGCTCACTCTTCTTCCCGCTGTCTCCATCAGTCCTGAGCATGTTCTGAGCGTGTATGGAAAATAATTCCCAAATATGCTTAGCTGATCAAAGAACTCTGACCTTGCCAAAGACGTATTGCTCTGGTCATCCATTATGGCATACATCCATACTGCCCTTTCAGGATGTCCTTTGGGATACACTCGGATGAGGCATATCTTTGAGCAAGATCTTCCTTTAAAGCCTTTCTGTGCATTTGGTTGTTATTGACGAAGCGGATGTGGCGGTCTCACCTTGCTCCCTGCCGTGCTCTGCTTCGGGATTAGTGCCACTGGGTTTGGAGTAAAATGTGTGCAGAGCAGTTGCATGTTTGTCGCTGCCACATTCCTCGCACTTGATATCTGCCTTGCAATTCCTTGCAAGGTGGTTTGTAGAAGCACAGCATTTGAAACACACTCCAAATTATTTTCGCATGTTTTTCCACTCTTACAATGGTTTCCTCCTGAACTGATGGCATTTCTGGAGGGAGTGAGGTTTATCATGCAATGTGCATTGCTTTTCTGGATTCTCTATCTTTTTCTTTGTGGTGGTTGCCTGGACGGAGTTTGCGTAGGAGAGACCTCAGTCTTATGTACGGAAATTGTCACTTTCTCTTTTCTTCGTCTCGCTGTTGCCCTTTCCATTTTTGGGAAATCGGGACTGGAGATCCCCGTTGTGCCAAACATAAAACTCGGGTCATTTCTGGTCCTAGCCAGGTTGTGGATAAACTTTGAGAAAAAAGAGAATGGGGGGAATGCAACCTGATGATCTGACTTGTATCTTGAGCCCGCTGTTCTCCATTTTTCCTGCACGTCAAATGACAATTTCTCTACGATGGGGTCCATGCCATGTTAGGTATTCAAGAAAATTAGTCCTGGTAAATAGGGGTCAGCCTGGGCTGATTCAAGCTCCATCAAATGATCTCCAAGCTCGCGTAACCTTTTATTGTCTCGACCAGAGATTTTTGGAAAGTTCTGCAACTTCTTGAAGACAGCCTTCTCAATAGTTTCTGGCCTACCATAGCACTCCTCGAGCCTCTCCCAAACCGCATGCAGGCTTGAGGTAGGGTCGTCTATGTTTGCTGACCGGATCTTCTTTGCGTACTCTGCAGATTTGTTTCCTAATCATTTCACCAGCAGGTCGAGTTCTTCACATGCAGAGATGTCTGCATTTCTGATTGCATTCCTGAAGGTAGATCTTCAGGCTCAATAGTTCTCAGAATGGTCATCAAACTTAACAAGTCCTATGTTGATTAGTTCGCGGTGAGCCAGGTATCTAGCAAAGTCCCCTAAGCCTGCTGATCCAGGGTGTGTCCATACTGGCGCTTGTGAGGTGCCATTATTGGCTGTATTGCCTTGCATGCCGTCATTTGCGATGACGTTGGACTGTGGGCCCAAAAGGTTTCGATCACGTTGGTTTGATTCCTTAACGTGACTGTCTGGAATGTGGGTCTGACGTGGTGCATCCACGTCTGACCCCACGTGTACGACGCTGAGTTGGCGATTGACTGCCAGGGCAGGATATGCATTTCCAACATTCCCGTAGACAGGATTCATGTTCACTTGGTGCGGAGATGGCGATGCCTGAACGTCCATCCTTTGTTCAATATTGTTTGGTGGAGGAGCATTGGTGCATTGTTCAGACCAGTCCAAAATATTTTTTTCTGGCGAGTTGATCACGGTCCTTGACAGGTATCTGAGTGCCAAACTCACTCCAATTGGCTGCTGCTTCGAGCACCTCTGCTTGGGCTCTTGCAGCAGCTGCTCCTTTTTTGAGCTGTAGGGTACTTAGCTTAGTATCCAGCTCAATTTTCTTCCGTGTGGCAGTAGCCACTAATATACTCTCTTGCTCTTAAAGCTCTGCTTTCCTCCATGCGGCAGTAGCCACTAATATACTCTCTTGCTCTTCAAGCTCTGCTTTCCTCCATGCGGCAGTAGCCACTAATGTCCTGTCTTGTTTTTCGAGCTCTGCTTTCCTCCGTGCGGCAGTAGCCACTAATATACCCTCTTGCTCTGCTTTTTCTTTCTCTACTTTCTTCCATGTAGCAGCAGTTGCACTGCTTGCTTCTTCTTGTATGCGGGCCTTTTCAATTAGCATGGCTTCCTCTTCTTGGTTCTTTCGGTAAAGTCACGTAGAAGGGAAGTAATAAAATAACCAGGTCTGTCGCCTCGACAGACCTGGTTTCACCTGAAGACGGCTGCTTCCGTTGTGGCCGAAACGTCGTGAGAATTATTTTATTATGTTTTATTATTTTTATTATTTGATTACTTCCCTTCTACGTGACTTTACCGAAAGAACCAAGAAGATGAATTCCTGCAGTCACGAAAGCTTTAAATCGAAGCATGGCTTCCTCTTCAGCCCTGTAGGCAATACAGGCGTTTGCTGCTTCTGCTGCTGCGCGTGCCTGAGCTGCTGCCATACTAGTAGATGTTATACCTGTGAGTGTGCTGAGCCTTTAGATCTTGTGGTGGAATTGGATGAGACAGAGTGCGGCGATCATGTCTCTCTTAAGCCCACCACACGGTCCATTGCATCTTGTATCACTACCTGCACATTATCGTCGAGAAGTTCAAGGAAGTGATCTTGCATGCGCACTCCCTCAATGCCCTCATCTGTTTTCACCTTCATCAGGAGGGAGATGTATTTATTTGCCAGCAGCTTGTAGCTTGAGCTGCTCACCTTCACTCGCTGTATGGCCTGCTGAATTGAGGCCACTGTGTCTGAGGCGTTTGAAGCTTCAGATAGATCTGCTTCAACCCAATCCCATGCCCTTTGTATCCTGGCATCAAGGTCCTGCTTCTCAGCATCATAGCTTTCCAAGGCCCGCTGTGTCAGCCTGACCTCTCTTTGGGGCCTTGAATTCCCTTGGTCTTCTTGAGGCAGGATGGGAGGTCCTGGATTGCTTAAATCACTTTCCTCAGCATCTCTCCCAGCTGAACTGTGGATTTTCATGCTGCGATGTTACAACACAATTTAAATGTAGACTCGTTGCAGAGTTGGTTGCTTGCTGCAGGGCTGACTGCTTGAGAGCTCCTTGCTTGCTGCAGGGCTGACTGCTTGAGAGCTCCAAGCCTGTGGAGCTGGTTGGGAGCTCCAAGAAGAATGCCTTTTTACTATCTCGGCCTCGCTGTGCGCTGCGTTGCACCGCTGAGTAGTTAACCTCGCATCCAATAAACCTTCAGAGCCAAGGTGAACATTCGATTCTAAACGTATTTAATGAATTGAACTGATGCAAAAACACAGCACACATACAGCATATGTTAATACTTGGTAATATCAATACAATTGTAATATAAGGATACACCTGAGGGGTAACTGGACGATGGTGATAGGCTCTGCCGGCCTCAGCCCATAGCCAATGGGACGTCGTGCCAGGGGCGTAGCCCTGGAGCTGCATAGCAACATCTAGAAAGTTCCAGGGGGGTGGCTGAGGATTGGCTGCGTGCTATCACGTGGGCCAGGTGTTATAAGGGGTGGAGAGAGACAGTTCGAGGTCAGTGTGAAGAGGAACTGAAAGGAGCCCACATCTGTGCCTCCGGCATGCTAACAGACACGTGGCAGGCTGCAGGCTGTCTCCCACACGCTGTCAACCAGCAGCGTGAGGGAGCGGAAAGAAGGGAACCCAGCGTGTGAGGAGCTGTGTAATCGGAGAACGAATAAAGAAAACACAAAAGACACGGCATTGTCTGGAGCGGGTTTTATTACACAATGAATGAACACTACAGCACCATAACATTGTCTTAGATAACATGAACTCAAAAATAGATCCTGGATGGACCAGGCACCTACATTATTACTGAACAGCTATAAAAGGTAATAAGCTACTGTGTTAAATAAAAACACCCCAAATGTACACCACTACATAAAACACTGGACTGTGGATGAGACATTTCGTCATCCTTGCTCTCAAGATCGCAATATAGCTACTTAGAAACAAGTCTGACTCGACTTATTCCATTACAAGTAACATTCACAATAAGGCAAGTTGCAGGCTTCGTTATTAACTAGGCCTCGTTTTTATCATAACAATTTAACAGCATTATAAAGGCACACCATTATAACGGTCATTCTAACATAACAGCATTCCCAATATTATAAGAACATAAACGGACTTACAGACAATGCTTCTTAAAGTCCCACAATGTACAGTTACAGCTGTCTTCACTGGGACGCGAAGTGTGCCACCATTTTGAACTCTATGTAATGGCGGACGCCAGCTTCGTGGCTGAAAGACTGTCAAATCGCAACTTCCTGGTCACGTGACCAAACTCAACCTCAAAACAGGAAATTCCTGTATAAACACACCCCCACTCCTGCCGTGGAGCAAAATACCTGCCGTGAGGCAGAACAATGATGATGGATAAATCAGTGGTGGTGGTGGAGGACTCTGACAGCTTGTCGAAAGTCCACCTATCACGTAAAAATGCTCAGCCAATCAGCCCTGGGCACTCTGAATCCATATACAATACCTGCATTTTGTTCCAGCAGGTATACACTGAATCCATCTAAACATTTTATCTCTAGCTCACTGCATGCCATGTTATGGTGCGTTCCTTGCATAGTCCAAATATTCGAAATTAGAATGTAACAAAATGAAGAAGCATACAATAAAATAGACAAAGTCTTACTCATTCCATCGACCACATGGCCTTCTGGGAGTGAATATTTTTATCTGCATTCGTCAATACAAGTATACCCTGGGCCGCTCTAACGTTAAGTGTGTCATCAGAAATCAGGCTTTCAAATATGAATTAACTGTTGATGTATGGTGGATGATGTACTGTAAGGATACATAAACAGTTGTTTTGCAATCCTAATCCAATCCTAATACATCAGCAGAAAACTGCTGATGGAGGGTGACGAGTTTGTGCAGTAAAGTATAGAACTTATGTGCACCTATACCTAACTTTTTCATTTGACATTTGCACTGTTTTTGATTTGTGTTTCGTATTTGAACATCAAATACCTCCTTTGTTATTTGTGCAATATTCCTGAGGACTCTGTATTCATTCTCTGCTATATTGACGATTTGTTTTTTGTTGTTGCTGCTGCTGTGTGGGGGCTAACGCCCCCCTCCTCCTCTCCCCCCTCCTCCTCCGCCACTTCTCGTCGGGCTGCCGCCGATCGAGTGATCAGCCTCCCCGCACCAGCGTCTTCTCTGAGGGACATGGCTAGTGGCTGGCTCACCACTGCCTAAAGTTATCCCACACACTCATCACATACACTACCCCAAACGTCCTGGGTGACTGCGTGCTCACGCGTGCCTGCGTGGGCGCACCCCCCCCCGCTCACCACGGCTCGCACTAAAAATAGCCATATGAATATGCATGCGTCCCTCCCCACTTCCCGTTGGGTCGGCTTTAATCCACTGTACAAACATGTGTAACGTTCTCGGAAGGAGACGGAGTCTTCTTTAGAGGCAACACGTTTATTCCCACCAACAGTTACACTAATTCCTAACACAAGGGGTAATGGCCCCTGTCACCCACCACCTGGGGAGGTACAGCCTCCGGAGCTATCGTACCCACACTTCCCTTACTTCAGCCCTCCGGCTAACCAAACCGAGGGGAGGCTGACCCACCGCTGGCCCAGTGGGTCCCTGACCACTGGCCCGTCCGGACCCGGCCCTTACAAGGGCATCAGGCGGAGGGAACCTCAGGGTCCTAATCCCACGACCACTGGCACCGCACTGAGCCCCGGCACTTAGAAGGACGTCGGCGGTTTGGGGTCCAGGGTCTTCTTTTTTTTCCGGCGGCTTCTGGCTTCGGCTTGAGACGGACTGACTCGCGCTCTCAGAGACCCGCCTTATATACTCTTTCTCCCTGAGGGGCGGGGTTCTGGGGGATCGTAGCTCCTGCCAGCCCCCTCCCGTCAGAGGGGTTCCAACCGCCGTTGGCCCGACCGGTTCAGACCGGTTTCTACCCCTCCCCCTGGTTGTGGCGCGTGTGTGTCAATCATGACCACCACATCACCCCCCCCCCCCCCCTGTACAGCACGCAGCCGTCCCGGCTGCAACACAATTCACAACCTCGACAATAATACAACCAACAAGAACCCGGAAGGAAAAAAAAATCCGTGAGCCTCAAGGCAACAGTAACAACAAAAATAAACCAACAACACCCGCAATAATTTACCCCAACCCACCTATACATATGAACACTGTGGACCTACCACACCAAGGACCTGGGTCAACCGCACACCCACACCACCGACCGAACGCCAGGAGCCCAGGGAGAATGGGCGGCGTGTGTGCATATGATCAGGTCTTAGGAGAACCGGGGACGCTTCGAGCGAGTCCGTGTGGCGGGTCCATTGTAAGAGTTCAGCGTCTCCGGTGGAGGGTCAGGAGGGGCCTGACGACGGGCGTTCGGCACGTCACTGGAGGCAGGGGACAGTGCCCGTGAACCGTCTCCCTGCAGGCCGGCCGGTTGGGCAGCTTCCCGATCCTTCGGTGTGGCCACCCTTGGTGGACTCACACCTGCAACATCCGAAGGAGCGGCAGGAAGGTGCGAAGCAACACAAGGATCAGGAGAACCCTCCTCCGGCATGTCGGACACGTCACACGAACGGCCCCTGCAATATGAAGATGATGTGTGAGTGCGCGGTGCGACATAGGGTTTCAGGCGCGATGGGTGAATGTACCACGAGCGCCATCCGTACACGACCCGAACACACTGGTCCCGAATGACCCAAACAATGTCCACCAGACCTCGCCAGGGTCTGAGCAATTTATATGACATTGCCAGGGGTACCTGGGGACAGTGCAGCCACGCCCTATCCCCTATGGACCATTTGTGTACTGAAACCCGGCGATCATACAGACGCTCGTTCGCTCGTTGCCTCGCCCCGGAATTTTCCTTTGCGACCACCCGCGCCTCGACCAACTTCTGAATGTTAAATTGAATGTGGTTGGACAGCTTCGAGCATGACGCAACAGCCTTGACCTGCAATTGCACCTCCATGGGGGGGGTCAACGTCCCGGCCATACATCAAGTAGAAGGGCGAATAACCCATGGCCGCATGAGGTACCAATCGATATTCGGCCAGAACTCCAGGTATATGCAGGTCCAAATCCAGCTGTGCCTCATCCACCTGATGGCACAACATAGAAGTAATAGTACGGTGCAGGCGCTCGACCATACCATCGGTCTGCGGGTGGTAGGGGGAAGTTCGCACCTTCTGCATACCCAGAAGGTCACAGACCTCCCACAGAAGGTTAGATGAGAAGTTTTTTTCCTGGTCGGTTAACAGCCGTTCCGGGGCGCCCTTATCCAGGACATAGCCCTGGAGAAATGCCTCCACAATGGCTGCCGCCGACTGGTTGGGGAGGGGCCAGGCCATGGGCTAGCGGGTGAAATACTCAACCCCAACCAGTAGGTACTTATTACCCCGAGCTGTGACAGGGAAGGGACCCAGGATGTCAAGTGCCACCAGCTCGTTGACCCGGGACACCCGAATTGACTGAAGGGGCGGGCAGGCTGCCCTAGCCGGGTGTTTCCGCCGCGCACACTGTGTGCAACTGTTTAACAGGTCGGCGACATCGCGCGCCATTCCTGGCCAAAAAAAATCCAATTGCAGTGTGGCGAGCGTTTTGTGAATACCCAAATGCAGGAGGCGTTCATGCGCCGCCCACACGGCCCTGCCCCGCAGAGCGGTGGGGACGACAATTTTATAACGACGAGAGCTGGCGTGCCATGACATGAGGAGACCATCACGCAAAACGACAGCTCCAATACCCTGGCAATTGCCAGCACGTTCGGCACGACGGCGTAACCGAAGGAGTGAGGCGTCCTACATCTAAAACCGTCCCCATTCATCCAGAGGCAGGTCGAACAGCGAGTCGCGAGCGACCAACTCATGCGAGTCAGCAATAAAGACAGGCTCCCCGTCGACCACCCCTGCCGCCCCCGCAATGGAAGAAACAGGTGTAGCCTCCGTGGCCGACTTGCACCTCCCAGAGCCCATAAAGCACGCACAACCGTCCCCCGGGGGAAGGCGCGATAGGCCATCAGCGTTCGAATGTCACGTGCCTTTCCGGTAGATTACCATGAACGCGTAGTCCTGTAGGACCTCGAGCCATCGTGACAACTGGCCGGATGGCTGGTCTATTTTTAGCGCATACTGCAGTGCCGCATGATCAGAATGAACCGTAAAATGCCTGCCGTACAAGTACGGATGATACTGTTGTATAAACACAACAATAGCGAGCAGTTCACGGCGGGTAACGCAATAGCGTTGTTCCGCTAGGGATAGCACCCTATTGCCGTAGGCGACGACGCGTTCGACGCCGTCCATGACCTACGAGAGCACTGCACCAATGCCGGTATTGCTGGTGTCAGTGTCCAGAATGAAGGGCAAGGTGAAGTCAGGGTAGCTCAAGGGAGGGGCACCGACAAGGACATCACGAAGTGCCTTGAACGCCCCGTCCTCTGCATCCCCCCAGTGGAACTTAGCCCCCTTAGCCGTTAAAGCATGAAGTGGTTTTTCTATCGTCGCAAAACCCTCAACAAACCGGCGGTAATAGGACGCGAAGCCTATGAAGCTGCGGACTTCCCCGACAGACGTAGGAGTCGGCCACGTCCTTACACAATCAGTTTTGGCAGGGTCGGTGGCTATGCCCGTATGACTGACAATGTGCCCGAGGTACCGCACTAATTCCCGCAATAGAAAACACTTCTGGGGCTTGAATTTAAGGTTAGCGGTCTGCATCCTGACAAACACTCTCCAAATGTTCCTCGAACGTATGACTGAAAATAGTCACGTCATCCAAATAGATGAGGCATGAGTCCCACTGCAGCCCCGCGAGGACCAGCTCCATCAACCGCTGGAATGTCGCCGGGGCTGAGTGCAAGCCCATGGGTAACCGATTAAATTGATAAAGGCCCTGTGGCGTGCGGAACGCTGTCTTCGGTTTAGATGCCTCATCCAAGGGCAGTTGCCAAAATCCGGATAAGAGGTCCAAGGTAGAAAAGTACCGCGCCCCCGCCAAGGCATCCAGTGACTCGTCCATGCGAGGGAGCGGATACGCGTCCGCCAGCGAAACTTTGTTAAGTTTTCGAAAATCCACACAAAATCGCAAACTGCCATCATGTTTCTTTACGAGCACAATTGTTGTCATTCACCGCCAACCAGACATGTTCCTTCTCTGCCGGGCTCAACCGAAACGGATTCTGCCGAATGGGAGCGGAATCGCCCGTATCAATGTGGTGGGTCAATAGATTAGTGCACCCGATATCAAATTTGTGCTTGCTAAAAACATCGGCGAATTCACGGAGTAGCATACGCAATCGCAATTGCTGGGACTCGGAAAGATTTTCAGCCCCCCGAACAGAGAGAATCCATCCAAGCATCATCGGTGTCAGAATGCGCCTCGGACCGAGGCGTACCATCCACATGAGCCACGATGGAGTCAGTGTGGAGTGGCAGCGATGCATGGGCAATCACAGCCCCCTGGTGCTCGACCTTTGTCCGCTTTCCTGCATTCAGCACCTGAATGAAGGGTTGTCCATCAGCAGGCACAAGTGTTTGTGCCCCCACCAGCTCCAATCCCCGTACGGCCGTGTTGGAAAGAGCCAGCAAAATACCCGACATTGTCTCTGACCCGAGTGGTTTCCGCAACCGAAGCGGAATTAACATTTGCACGCCCGGCAGAATCCATACGGTTTGGGACGCCATGGCCGGAACAGTTGCGCAAGCCGTGCGTAGCCGGGTGGGCGAAGGCAGGAACGACATCCGGCGGCCAGAAGGGAGCTCAATGCAGCCTTTTTAATGGGCATTTTGCCGAGGAAATCCGTGCGCAGTAAACAGGGAATGGCAAGGGTCTCAGAAACCAAAATGGGACCCGTTAATTTAATATCGCCAATACAAATTTGTGCCATTATCTGACCAATTATTCCCAAGGAACCTCCATTTGCTGCAAAGCAAGGGATGGAAACCGGGGCGAGTGCCTGACACCTCTGGGGCAGCACATTGTAAATGAGGTCAGAAATTATGGTAGCTGAAGCGCCCGTATCGAACCAGTAACCGAAATTCAACTCCCTCGATGGCGCCGATGATAACGGAAGAGCCCGTAGCCGCGGTGACAACCCTGTGGGCCAACTCCGACCACTGAACTGGTCGGAGTGGCTGCCGAACATCAACCCCATCCCCCCCTGACCACTCGACCCAATGCAACGGAGCGGTACATAGAAACGCGGAGTGTGAGATGAGGGCAGGGGCCGAATGCGTGAGGTGTCGCGACTTGCCTGTGGTTCTCGTGGAGCGGCAGGCGTGCGGGCGGATGATGGCGGCCGACCCAGAGCACGGCGTCGAGGAGCTGGGCAGCCCAATGACAGATGGCCCTGCTGACCGCAGTTGTAGCACGTGACGCGGGCCCATGCCCGCGGGGAACTGTGTCTCCGCCAAGGCTCACCCTGGCGAGGACGGTCGGTCGCTCTCCAGCTTGTGGCATGCTGTGATGCAAAGGCCTGGTTGTCCAGGACCTCGTTCTCCTACGCAGCGACGTGCGTGGCACACGCCGCCACCTGCCCGTCCCGCTGGAGGAGCAGCTCCATGTGTAGATAGTGAGCAGCGCAAAGTGAGGTGAGATTCGCCTCGTCCTTGACATGAATGGCGATTCGCAACTCACGAGCCAGCAGCAACATCTTCTCAAGCACAATAGTGTCAAGGCACACATCGTGCATCCGAGGGTAGGCCGCTTGAGCCAGCGCCATCAGCGCACTCTGGTAGGCGAGGGGGGTCTTGTCAGCCTCCCTTCTTCGGCTTGCGAAGCGATGCCTGGTTTCCAATGGGGGCCCGTACACCAAAGCCATCCGATCGAGGGCATTCTGTAGCATGGAGCGAGCCTTCCGGGGGATGAGGAGGAACGTAACCAGAGCGACGTCGTCCAGAGCGGAAGGCAAAGCTCGGAGAGCGATGTCCGCAATCCACCCTGCCGTCTCAGCATTTGCGACAAATCGTCGGGCAAAAGCTGCCCAGTCTCCACCCTTAGCCGTGAAGACTTGTAGAGACGGAAAGCGCTGTTGCAGGCCAGGGATGTAGTCCCCCCCCCCGAGGTGAGCTGCGCCCCAAGCGTGGCATTTGTAAAGCCGTCGGACGACAAAATGTCCCTCAGAAGCGGCGGTCGCATCTCTGATGACGCGGCAGCCTCGGGTAGAAGGCCCGCAAGGCCGGAAGTGATGCGCGCCCCCTGGGGCACGTGACCTCTGGGGCAGTTGACGTCATTTCCGGACGAAGTGGCGAAACCCCCGGCGGAAGTGATGTTGCTCCCGGCTGCGGCGCTCCCGGCGGCAGTGATGTAGCCCCGGGCAGAAATGACGTCAAAATTCTGCGCGGGAATCCCTCGCGTTTTGGCGGGAACGGCACCCAACCTCTGGCCTGGCCCCCCACCCGCAGCTGCTGCTCCCCCCAGCGTGAACTCGTCGAGGATGGAGGCAGCGGCATGCAGGAGATCGGCCAGCCGAGCGTGTGCCGATTGGATCGCTCATCCCGACGATGGCGGGCTCCCTGAGGGGCCCGGAGAATGCGAGCCCGCCACTGCGGACCCGTCCCCCGGGAATGCCGCTCCCGCCTCCGGAGCTGCGTCGGCATCGGCCTCCTTGTCCGGAGCACTGGTGAGCACCTTCTGTCTGGTCTCCATGTAGGCGAAGTTCTTGGCCACTTCTGTCATCAGTTGTAACGTTCTCGGAAGGAGACGGAGTCTTCTTTAGAGGCAACACGTTTATTCCCACCAACAGTTACACTAATTCCTAACACAAGGGGTAATGGCCCCTTTCACCCACAACCTGGGGAGGTACAGCCTCCGGAGCTATAGTACCCACACTTCCCTTACTTCAGCCCTCCGGATAACCAAACCTAGGGGAGGCTGACCCACCGCTGGCCCGGTGGATCCCTGACCACTGGCCCATCCGGACCCGGCCCTTACCAGGGCATCAGGCCGAGGGAACCTCAGGGTCCTCATCCCACGACCACTGGCACCGCACTGAGCCCCGGCCCTTAGAAGGACGTCGGCGGCTTGGGGTCTTCCGGTGGCTTCTGGCTTCAGCTTGAGACAGACTGACTCGCGCTCTCAGAGACCCGCCTTATATACTCTTTCTCCCTGAGGGGTGGGGTTCTGGTGGATCGTAGCTCCTGCCAGCCCCCTCCCCTCAGAGGGGTTCCAACCGCCGTTGGCCCAACCGGTTCAGACCAGTTTCTACCCCTCCCCCTGGTTGTGGCGCGTGTGTGTCAATCATGACCACCACACATGCATGCGGGCATGGGCATGCAGGCAAAAACGACGGCCGGATTGACAATAATATTCACGCATTCCACTGCTGAGTGCTATCGTCGCGACCTGAACACATTGCGTAAAACGCGCTGTGTAAAACACGCACATGAACGGGTTTTAACTCACCCCTCCCTCGCCTTATTACGCGCACGGCACCGTTGTGCAGACTCGGGATCGTTAATGAATTACTGCCCGCGTGCCTTACACACGTACTCACACTACACCTACGCTATCCCCATACGCACAGAAATGACGCGGCGTCGGTGTTCTGTGCGAAATTTTATTACTGGCGCGCCTAAAGAAAAACCTTGCGTGGTCCGGAGCAAAATTCTCAGCGAGCAACGCCCAGTCTATTCCTATTCAATCCCTAGGTGGACCCTTATGCTGCTTCTCACCCTGCGGACGTACTCACGGTGTATCACGGAAGCGGTGGGAGTCGGAGGGAAAAGGGTCCGAGAAGTTTTTGCCTGCTGTCGAGTCGTAGCAGCACTCGCCTGCGTCGCTCAAACGCTGCGAGCGGCTGGGAGTCCGACCGGGTAGCTGAACCGCTGAAGGGGACCTGCCCAACGTTCTTCCCTTCCCTCCCTTTGTCTCCACGGAATCCAAAAATTTAGACTCTCGTAGGGTTACCCTCCACAGCCAATCGGGCGCCTACCTTTCGATTTTAAACCGATGCCTCGCCCTTGCCTCAAGCGGTGTCTCCGGAGCGCCTTCACCCATTGTTTACGCACTCGCCCTCCCCACCTCCCGCCCCAACCAGTTTGGTCGGGGTGGCCGTCCCACGGAATACACAACGTCAGTTGGTTCAGGAACCTCCTTCTCATCTCCTCTTATGCGCTGCTCGCTGGGTGTTTGCCCCGAGGCCCTATCTCTCCATGCTGTGAGTGTTTTCATGGTGGTTCACTTGGTGAGCTTCGTTGTGCCCATACAATTTTAAGCTAATTCATGGGGCTGCAATGCCATTCGGCCTGGGGGGGTCGGCCAATCTCCTGGCACTGGGAAACTGTGGGACATCCCCACTAGGGGCCCCTCGGGTAAAAACCCATGATACCAGGTGACCCCCCCACGAGACCCTACGTGGGTGCATGTGTGTATTTAGTAGGGGTGTGCGTGCGTTCGTGTGGAGGGGTGCAAGGGGATAGCAGCGCCGGCGGAGTTGCTCAGTTGCTGTGGCACCACAGCTGTGCTCATGCACCACGGATCTCCCCTGTATAATACCTGGGAAACTGGCTAAATAGGATCATCCGTGAAACAAAAAAAAGAATCAGAATCAAAGTATATATTTATCCTGGAGGAATCCTATGACATCTAGAGCTATGTTTCACAGATGTTGAGTATGGGCGGGTCAGAATGGTATAACAACCAACTTTACAAAAACACAATAGGAGCGCAAAGTATAGAACAGATAAACAAATAACTTTAAATCTAGAGACCTCCTTTGCCAGTACCAAAATATTCGAATAGGTTTTCCCATTTTTTCTGGAAAAAACAGGTGTTAAGATGTTAAAACATCAAACTGAAACCTTATACACGGAATCATGTCTGCATTAACCACAATACTTGTGGTCAGATTGCAAACAAAAAACGTACGCTGATAATTGAGTGGCCTATTCTCAAATAACTTTAAAATACATACAAATTAAACTGAACTTTTTTTTTTTATCTTACCAGGTAAAGCCCACTGAGCGATTAGCTTATTTTCAGAAGTGACCTGGCCACAAATGATAGCTCTACAAAGTGACTCATCATGTGGAAATTTTAAGCAGATAAACATCAAAATGCATGTTTCTAAATAAATAAACTTAAAGTAAATGCTTTATAACTGCCATCATTATAACTGCGAAAACCATAGCATCAGCTCTGCAGAGTTTAAAGGCTACCATGGGGGTCCCTCGATTAGAGAAGGAAGAAACACACATTTGTAATAACTACCTGGCATGTCTTCACTTGGCATGATGGTGAAGTTCTTGTCAATTATTACACTATGTAACACAATTTTTGTTCCTAGGTAGTAAGTGTTATTTCATAATTGCTTATGCCTAAAAAGTATAGAAAATGGCTTTTATTCCCCACAAACTTTGTTTTTGTGACTAGGACAGTGATATTTCGAAATTAACTAATTTTCAAAGAGGAAACGGGCGAATTTGTGACTTTTTGTTCACATAAAGTCAGAAAAAACAACATATGAATCCAATTTACCATCTATTTATACTAAAATAATACAAAAATGCCTGCAAAAGATTTAGAAGTGGTTAGTTTTTCGTGATTTACAATTATACTGTATATCACTTTCACGAAAAGCCCCCAAATGAAGTCTCCCCTCATGTTCTCGTTATACTGTCCTTGGTAGCGGCGTTCAAAGTCCAGTATATCCTGTTGGAAGTGCTCGCCTTGCTCCTCCGAGTGCTCCCATGTTTTCTTTGAATTTATCAAGATGAGCATCAAGCATATGGACTTTGAGGGACATTCTACAGCCTATTGTGACGTAGTTCTTCATCCAAGTCTCAACCAGCTCCACATAGTTGTCGACCTTGTGGTTACCCACGAAGCCACGAACCACTGCGACAAAACTGTTCCAAGCTGCTTTCTCCTTACTAATGAGCTTCTTGGGGAATTAATTGTACTCCAGGGTCTTCTTTATTTGTGGTCCGAAGAAGGCACCGGCTTTGACCTTTGCCTCAGACAGCTTAGGGAAGAAGTCTTGAAGGTACTTGAAGGCTGCCGACTCTACAGCTCTGAAAAATTGTTGCATGAGGCCCAATTTGATGTGCAGTGGTGGCATCAGCACTTTCCGGGGGTCCACCAGTGGCTCCCACTTGACGTTGTTTCTCCACAAAGAGAAACTCGGTCTGCTGTGGCAGAGTCCCACTTGTGGTAGTGCGCCTTGGTGTCCCTGCTGTCCCAAAGGCAAAGATAGCAGGAAACTTGGTAAAACCGCTTTGGAAACCCATCAGGAATGACACCATTTTTAAGTATCCGATGACCCCCAGCCGTACTCATCATACTTCAAGGCGTCCAGCAAGGTCTTGATGCTGTTGTAATCCTCTTTGAGGTGCACCAAGTGAGCCAAGGGAAAGACGGGTACTTCTTACCATTATAGAGGAGCACGACTTTGAGGCTCCTGGATGAGCTGTCAATGAAGAGGCGCCACTCATTCTGGTTACAGGCGATTCCGATTGCCTCGACCAGGCTGGTCACATTGTGGGAGAAGCAGAGCCCATCTTGACGGGTGAAGAAGCTGCAAAAAGGTTGCTGACAGTTCCTCTGATCTGCGACTTGCACACTTTCATCCAACATGTTCCACTGCTTGAGCCTGGACGTCAAAAGCTCAGCATTGGACTTGGTGAGACCAAGATCTCTGATCAAGTCGTTGAGGTCTTTTTGGTTGGGGTAGTATGGGTTTCTCTCCTCAGCATCCCCTCTGAAATTGTAATCAAGATTTACAACGTCTTTCTCGCTCTCTGACTTTCTGCTCTCTTCTAAAAACAGCTGCTCTCTCTCCGGAGGAGTGGGTACGGGGAGCTCAAGGCAGTGTGCCACAGGGGTGATGGATGAAGGAAGGTCCGAATACGTGATAGCAGGTGCATTCTTGCCAGTCCGACGATTGGAATGGTACAGCATGCAGAAGTAGCAGTTGCTTCAGTTACAGTGGGCTCCCACCAAATTCTTGGGATAGCGAACTTCATCGCTCGCTTTTCTCCTCTATACCATCCTACAAAAATACATTTATTTCACCCATGACTAATTTTAAAAACGTTAACAATTTTTTTTCGCTTAAAATTCCGAGCAACAATTGTCCATCTTACGCTTAAGTTTTTCCGGTAAATTCACGTAGGTAAAAATAAAAATGTATAATAAAAATAATGATATAAATAAAATAATAAATCACGACGTTTCGGAGGCAACACAAGTCTCCGTCATCAAGTGGGACCGTCACAGCTAAATTTACTGTGTCAAGTGAGTAAAAATCCAAGAGACAAGCTCTTAAATACAAGTTAGGGGGGGTGGGCTTGTCTGAATGTGGTTGCCAGGGAATGGAACGGTGGGGGGGCGGGGCTAAAAGGGAAACAATTGGTACACCTCAATCTGAGGTTGCGGCCGATGTTGGTTGCTAAATCCCACTGGGACGGTGGGGGGGGGGCTAGAAGGGAACAATTAGTGCACCTCAGCCCGGGGTTACGGCCGGTGTTAGCTGACAAATCCAAAATACAAAACAGCAGTACTGTTTAACGCTGGGGATGTCAACACTCGGCAGAGTAGAATAGTACCTGTCAAATAAGACGGTACAAATATGGGTAGTTAAATCTATTTTACATGGTTAATAACATCTTTCCAATGATTACTCAGTTTGTACCCATCATCACGGTTGAAGTTATGTCTGTGTTTGTATATCTGGATGGCTTCGTGTACAAACCTTTGATGGTAGCCAGAAGGTTTGTAGAGCATCTTTGTCTCGGAAAAGACAATATCATGAGAGCCCACAGCGTTGTAGCAATGATCGGCAACGGCGGAAGACTCAATTTGGCCGTGTTTCAGATCTGACTTTTGCTCGCGGACACGATCAGAGACATGACGTTTCGTTTCCCCAATGTAACAATCACAACAGATGCAAATTAGTTTATAGACTCCAGGGTATTGCAAGTCAGGAATGACATCTTTTACAGATGGGATTAGATCCCGTATTTTATGTACTGTACTGAATCGGACTTGGATCTTATGTTTGTTTAGAATTTTGGAGATCTTTTTAATATTTTTGGAAAATGCAAAGGCTGCATTTTCATTGGCTGCATTACAATGTGTGGAAGCTGCCTGGCCTGTCACTCCACAGTTATGTCCTCTCTATGTTTGCAAAACGTACACGCCTTTTATTAACACCTGTCCCTGCATGGAGAAGCTCGTATATCTTGAATATATCTTCTGTTTTGGTGATAAACGAGTATGGCACTGACTATAGATGATATGGGTTTATGTGATACAGGAGGACTTGGAGCTGAGTTAACTTGACGACCGGTATCAACTGTGTGGGGGAGACTCGTGAAGGATGATACTGTAAAGTTAGAGGTTGTCACCCTCCAACAACAACTGAAGGAAGAGAATAATTGCTCACAACAATAAACACAGGAGGTTGGCACAGTGGAAAGCACAGATGTTGCATCTATCTGTGTCATCTCATTTAACCCATGATGCCTGGGTCAGCCCCATTAACTACTGTTGGTCAACATTTGACACTTCACATGGCCTAAAATTACACCTAGCCTTACACAAAGGCTATTGGTGACATCACTGCCACTTCGTGGCGAATGGCAGCCATTGTTGTGTGTGTGTGTCAAACACTCTGGAAACTGCACAATGTCTCTGGATTTTGCAAAGCATGTAGAATGAATAAATGCAGACGTTTCTGCCAGCTCACACTAATTCAATGCTTTTGAGGATAAAACGCGTGTTGAAAAGCATTACAACCCCATGCAAATGCACGATTGTTTTTCCCTTTTTAAAATAGGATTTGTCTCTGCTGAACAATGACCCAGTTTGGAAAACGCGAGTGCGTTTCAGGATTAGCTTCCTGTGCCAAAGAGTGCGCCTGGATTTTCAAAAGTGGAACAACAACATATCTGTTCGTTTGGAGATCATGGGATGGTTCTACAAGGCTAACCCCACGCAACCTGACTACCATGTCACATCTGTCAACGCGAACTTATTATTTGTGGTAAACAACATTTTAAACGAGCTGGTCTGCTATCGCTGGACCTTGGGAGATGGAAACCAGA
>CM025682.1:827982-854201 GCA_014621495.2 Entosphenus tridentatus | reverse complement strand
TGTCCCAATTTTGAATCTTAACCAAGTCACTTGCAATGACTACTGGACACTGACGGAAGCTGGTACCTTGCTGCACACAGCATCCATGTACTGTTTGAAATTCGATCGGTCTCTCAAAGAAAATGCATATTTAGATGGCTGCAATAGTTACGACATCGTATTCTTTGAGAACGGGCGGATACTCGCCTCGTCCCCTGACTACTGCCTCCATGTCAACGTGAACTGCAGTTACACCAAGTGCGATGACTCATCGACGACCTTCGTATTCCAATCAGGTCTGTTATAACATAACGATTAATTATATTTATTATTACGATAATTTACACACCTAAGGGAACTCGGACAACCCCCAGCCCCCCTTTAAATGGTATTTGGCCTACTTTAACACACTGGCCAGACATCTTTGAAGAGGCGGTGGTACCCACATGTTTCCCCCCACGTGTGAACCCCTCAAAAAAGTTTTTTGTGAACAATAGGTGGTGGGGGGGGGGGGGCTATATAGTAAAAACCACGTCCTTGTTTCAGCCGCTTCGTCGGGAGAGGTCGAACCGACGACCTCTGGGGAGCGTGTGCAATAACAATTACACCACTATGGGAGCATTCCTTTGCCCTATACATGTAGACATTCAGTGTAAACAATTGCACAATATTCTTAGTAAAACCCCATGACACGGAATAGGCGGAATCTAAAGGAACACGGATTATCCTTTGTCTTATGAAAAATTCTTGCAGATATTCATCCACTGGGGTTGGAATCTGGATTTATCCCCAACGAGGCATTTGTAGCCTCTTCTTACATTCCGGGCTCCGAGCCCTATCTCGCCCGGCTCAACTCCCGCATTGGCCATTGGCAGCCCTTGAGCACGCAGGGAGCGTATCTGTCTGTGAACCTGCCGGCGAGGTGCTACGTGTATGGAATTGACATCCAGGGATCCGTGCCAGAGTACAACGATAAAGTTAATGTCAACTCGAGTTGGGTGACGTCGATGGGCATGTCCTTGTTTGATAACAATCTTCTCATACTAAATGAGGTACGTACCTTTTCTGATATTTTTTTTATACTGCACTGCTTGCTTATTTTGATGACACATATCCTTTTTCCCTTGACTATACAACACATACTACCTGTAATGATCGATGCATTGACACAAACAAATTTAACAAAACCTCAAGAGTTGGAAAGAGAAGCATGAAGAATTATCATGCTTGTAATTATAATGACAGAAAAGAAAGAGGAGCTCATGCAGTAGAGGACTGTTGTATATGTCGGGTTATGAATTTTGATAAAAATTATCAAAAAAATACGTAACTCACATAAATTATGCTAATGTACATAATTATATGCATAAATTATGATGACGGATATAATCGTATTAATTTATGCGAATGCTTGCAATTATGTTCATGTGTGTAGTTATGATAATTAGGCTTAGCTTCGCTATCCAGAGTTGTATCAATCAGAAAAAAACTATTATCTTTGATTAAACATTTATTGATTATCTTAGTGTGTTTATGTTATGTTCGGTCTCCAAATTTATATCTCAACGCAGGATACAGTTCTTATAAATAAGAGTTTTGCATGGACTTGTAAATAAACACTCAAACACTTTTGTTAAGCAATTTTAATTCTAAACAAAAATATAACACTCTAATATGCAAAGGCGAAAGCATACGTCAATAGATTCATGAGCAAGATTATGCAATTAACGAAAATGAATGACTAAAACACTTCTTATTCATGTAACTCGACAGTAGCAACTGCTTTGCACAATCAGTTGATATTGAACGCACCACCTTGAAATGACAACCCTTTTCGAAACACAAAGATAACTTTTTGAAATAGTCTTCTTCGTGTGCGTGTTGCGTGTGCGTTGTATTGTTCCCTTGATAACTATTGTTTTAAGCGGAGGCAGGGCGCTGTGTCGGAGTTTGTGGGGTGGGGGAGGGGTATACAACCAGCGGCCAGAGAGGTTCCCTCTCGCTTGGGCGTGGCCGCAGCGAGCCCGTCTCCCGGCTTTCTCTCTCCGCAGCTAGATTGAGCAGCGTTGGCATGATGTCCTCGACGAGGCTCGGTCGCTTGATGCTCGGTGACGCCCGGGTGGTGCTGCTCGTGCGCTCTCTCTCTCCACTGCTAGATGAGTGGCGTCGGCACGACGCTCGCCGTCGTGGTGTGCGATGATTCTGTCGTCGGATAGCGCGCAGCTCCGCCACCGCTGGACGTCTTCTCTGTTCTCAGCGGGTGCTGGTCGATATGTGTGTGTATTAAACACACGGCACATTCGATGGCGCTCTCCTCTTCCTCACGGGCGGCCTGTCAGGCTCTTTCCACTGCTCCGTTCTCTCTCTCATTTTCTCCGTGCTCTCTCCTTGATCGCTGCCAGCTTCACACCCGCCCTTACTTCAGGGCTGCGTTAGCTCAGGCTCTGGACGACGCGGCTGTGCGCGCTCACCAGCTTGGAGCGCTCTGGCGATGAACGATGCTCTCGTTCGTTGCTGGGTTGACGTTGGGTTGACGTTGGGTGTCTTCGCTGGCTCGAGAATGATAACTGAAATCTCCGTCAGTTTCACTCGCACCTCTTAAACAACTGTGAAGGCTTAGTACAAGACCACTTGTCGCAATCCTTGACTTTGCGAGCATATCAACACATCAGTGTAACTGTAGCATAACTTTCAGCGATACTCTTGTCGACCCATGCCGAACCCAACTCTCAAACACCCGTCGTTACTGCTCTTTGCGAGACATACTCCCATGATATATCGGTGCCCAGCGCGCTCGCGACGGCACCGCAAGCCCGAGCAAGGCTGAAGCAAGACTCGAACCAGACTGCACTCAGACTTCTGCGACTCTAACGACCCCTCCTCCTCCCATCTCTCCTCGAGGCACGATGCACCCCAATTCCCTTGCGAGCCTCCCTAGCAACGCTGCGTCGCAAGCCGAGTCACAAGACAGAGTGCGACTCGAACCAGACTGCCCTGCGTGATGTGCATTTGTGCTTAAAACCCAAAAACGTGAAAAAAAACACTCAACCCCCTCCTTGCGCATCTCTTGCGAGAGAAAAACAAACCTAAAAAAAACAGACACCCTCTCGACCCCTCCTCGCGACCCTCTGACCCCTGAGTGGGTCATCCCGAGGCCAGACCCCGCCATACGTATTTAATTAATTCAACGAGGTAAAACTGATGGAAAAACACAGCACAATTACAGCATATGTTAATACTTGGTAATATCAATACAATGAATGAACACTACAGCACCATAACATTCTCTTAGATAACATGAACTCAACAATAGATCCTGGATGATCCAGGCACCTACATTAGTACTGAACAGCTATACAAGGGAATAAGCTACTGTGTTAAACAAAGGCACATCGTGTAACCATCACACTGCACCCCAAATGTACAGCACTACATATAACACTGAACTGTGGATGAGACATTTCGTCATCCTTGCTCTCAAGATCGCAATATAGTTACTTGGGTACAAGTCTGACTCGACTTATTCAATTACCAGTAACATTTACAATAAGGCAAGTTGCAGACTTCGTTGTTAACTAGGCCTCGTTTTTATCATAACAATTTAACAGCATTATAAAGGTACTTACAGCATTATAAGGCATTCTAACATTATAACAGTATTCCAAATATTATAAGAACATAAACGAACTTACAGACAATGCTTCTTAAAGTCCCACAATGTACAGTTACAGCTGTCTTCACTGGGACGCGATGTGTGCCACCATTTTGAACTCTGTGTAATGGCGGACGCCAGCCTCGTGGCTGAAAGACTGTCAAATCGTAACTTCCTGGTCATGTGACCAAACTCAACCTCAAAACAGGAAATTCCTGTATACACACACCCCCACTCCTGCCGTGCTGCCGTGAGGCAGAACAATGATGATGGATAAATCAGTGGTGATTGTGGAGGACAGCTTGTCGAAAGTCCACCTATCACGTAAAAATGCTAAGCCCATCAGCCCTGGGCACTCTGAATCCATATACAATACCTGAATTTTGTTCCAGCAGGTATAAACTGAATCCATCTAAACATTTTCTCTCTAGCTCGCTGCATGTCATGCTATGGTGCGTTCCTTGCATAGTCCAAATATTCGAAAATATAATGTAACAAAATAAATAAGCATACAATAAAATAGACAAAGTTTTACTTATCCCATCGACCACATGGCCTTCTGGGAGTGAAAGTTTTTATCTGCATTCGTTAATACAAGTATACCCTGGGCCGCTCTAACGTTAAGTGTGTCATCAGAAATTAGGCTTTCAAATATGAATGAACTGTTAATGTCTGGTGGATGATGTACTGTTAGGAAACATATGTAATGCGAGCGTAAATGGGGTTGTTGTTGGGCTCTGGTCCAATCACATGGCCCGGGGTATTGGGGGGCGGAGCCTGGTCTGCGGGGCGTGTGGGAGGGGCCACCGTTCACCGCGGCTCCAATGAGAGGCGAGGTGAATGGGGGCGGAGCCAGCGGGGTAGTATGGGAAGGCCGGATCTAACGATCCGGAAGGGGAGGAGTCAGGGTCACGTGGGGGGAATGTATATAAGTGGGAGCCCGGAAGAGATCGGGGCAGTCGGGGAAGTTAAGAGGCTGAGCCACGTTGGGTGGTGAGGAAAGATCCGCGCCATCGGCCACGTGGCCGAAGGACCTCAGCATGCCGTCGGCCAGTGGTGTGCGGAGTGCGGGAACAGCGGAGCTAACGGAGGAGCGTGCGGGGCACGCGAGAGAGAGAGAGAGCGTGCGTAGCACGCGAGAGAGAGAGCGTGTTTGGCATGCGAGAGGGAGTGTGCGCGGGGCGCGCGCGAGACGACACTGGTCCGAGAAGGAGCGTGTGTGGCACGCGAGAGGGAGCATGCGCGGGGCGCGCGCGAGATGACACTGGTCCGAGAGGCGGCCAGTGGGGGTGCGGAGAAGAACCTGAATTAAAGAGAAACGGAGACCAGCATCGCCTGACGGAGTCTTTTATTACACAAAAAGTTTTTTTGAAATCCTAATCCATCCTACATCAGCAGGAAACTGCTGATGGAGGGTGGCGAGTTTGTGCAGTAAAGAATAGAGCTTATTTACACCTATGCCTAACCTTTTCATTTGACATTTGCACTGTTTTTGATTTGTGTTTCGTATTTGAACATCAAATACCTCCTTTGTTATTTGTGCAATATTCCTGAGGACCCTGTACTCGTTCTCTGCTATATTGACGATTTGTTTTTGTTGTTGCTGCTACTGTGTGGGGGCTGACGCCCCCCTCCTTCTCTACCCCCTCCTCCTCCGCCCCTTCTTGCCGGGCTGCCGCCGATCAAGTGATCGGCCTCCCCACACCAGCGTCCTCTCTGAGGGACATGGCTAGTGGCTGGCTCACCACCGCCTAGAGTTATCCCACACACTCCCCACGTACACTACCCCAAATGTCCAGGGTGGCTGCGTGCTCACACATGCCTGCGTGGGCGCACCCCCCCCGCTCACCACGGCTCGCGCTAAAAATAGCCGTATGAATATGCACACGTCCCTCCCCACCTCCCGTTGGGTCGGCTTTAATCCGCTGTACAAACACGCACGCGGGCACGGGCACGCGGGCAAAAACGACGGCCGGGATGACAATAATATTCGCGCGTTCCACCGCTGAGTGCTATCGTCGCTACCTGAACACACTGCGTAAAATGCGCTGTGTAAAACACGCACGTGAACGGGTTTTAACTCACCCCTCCCTCGCCTTATTACTCGCATGGCGCCGCTGTGCAGACGCAGGATCGTTAATGAATTACTGCCCACGTGCCTCCCACACACGCTCGAATTACGTCCCACGCCGATACCCTTAATGCGATCGTCGCTACGTAAACACACTGCGTAAAACGCACTATGTAAACACACACGCGAACGTCAGCGATCGTTTATGATTGAATACACGCGCTTCACACGTACGTACGCACGTACTCACACCACACCTACACTCTCCCCACACACACATAAATCACGCGGCGTCGGTGTTCTGTGCTAAATTTTATTACTGGCGTGCCTGAAGAAAAACCCTGCGTGGCCCGGAGCGAAATTCTCAGCGAGCAGCGCCCAGTCTATTCCTATTCAATCCCTAGGTGGACCCTTATGCTACTTCTCACCCCGCGGACGTACTCACGGTATCTCACGGAAGCGGTGGGAGTCGGAGGTAAAAGAGTCCGAGAGGTCTCTGCCTGGCGTCGAGTCGTAGCAGCACTCGCCCGCGTCACTCGGACGCTACGAGCGGCTGGGAGACCGACTGGGTAGCTGAACCGCTGAAGGAGAACTGCCCAACGTTTTTCCTTCCCTCCCTTTGTCCCCTCGGAATCCAAAAATCTAGGGTCACGTGGTGTTACCCTCCGCAGCCAATCGGGCGCCTACCTTTCGATTTTAAACTGATGCCCCGCCCTTGCCTCAAGCGGTGTCTCCGGAGCGCCTTCACCCATTGTTTACGCACTCGTCCTCCCCACCCCCCCGCCCCAACCAGTTTGGTCGGGGTGGCCGTCCCACGGAATACACAACGTCAGTCGGTTCAGAAACCTCCCTCCCATCTCCTCTTATGCGCTGCTCGCTGGGTGTTTGCCCCCGTGACCCTATCTCTCCATGCTGTGAGTGTTTTCATGGCGGTTCGCTCGGTGAGCTTCGATGTGCCCATACAATTTTAAGCTAATTCACGGGGCCGCAATGCCATTCGGCCTGGGGGGGGTCGGCCAATCTCCTGGCACTGGGAAACTGTGGGACATCCCCACTAGGGGCCCCTCGGGTAAAAACCCATGGTACCAGGTGACCCCCCACGAGACCCTACGTGGGTACATGTGTGTGTTTAGTAGGGGTGTGCGTGCGTTCGTGTGGAGGGGTGCGAGGGGATAGCAGAGCCGGCGGAGTTGCTGTGGCACCACAGCTGTGCTCATGCACCACAGATCTCCCTTATAGAATATCTGGAAAACTGGCTAAATAGGATCATCCGTGAAACAAATAAGAATCAGAATCAGAAAATATATTTATACTGGAGGAATCCTATGAGGTATAGAGCTATGTTTCACAGATGTCGAGTATGGGCGGGTCAGAATGGTATAACAACCAACTTTACAAAAACACAATAGGAGCGCAAAGTATAGAAAAGATAAACAAATAACTTTAAATTTAGGGACCTCCTTTGCCAGTACCAAAATATCAGAATAGATTTACCCCTTTTTTCTGGAAAAACAGGTGTTAAGATGTTAAAACACCAAACTGAAACCTTTTACAAGGAATCAAGTCTGCATTAACCACAATACTTGTGGTCAGATTGCAAACAAAAAACGTACTCAGATAATATATACATTGTGTTAGAAATTGAGTGGCCTATTTTCAAATATCTTTAAAATACATACAAATAAAACTGATTTTTTTGTATCTTACCAGGTAAAGCCCACTGAGCGATTAGCTTATTTTCAGAAGCGACCTGGCCACAAATGATAGCTCTACAAAGTGACTCATCATGTGGAAATTTAAAGCTGATAAACATCAAAATAATCAAAATGCATGTTTCTAAATAAATAAACTTAAAGTCAATGCTTTATAACTGCCATTATTATAACTGCGAAAACCATAGCATCAGCTCTGCAGAGTTTGAAGGCTACCATGGGGGTCCCTCGATTAGAGAAGGAAACTGCACAAATTGTAATAACTACCGGGCATGTCTTCCCTCGGCATGTTGGTGAAGTTCCTGTCAATTATTACACTATGTAATACAATTTTTGTTCCTGGGTAGTAAGTGTTATTTCATAATTTCTTATGCCTAAAAAGTATAGAAAATGGCTTTTATTCCCCACAAACTTTGTTTTTGTGACCAGGACAGTGATATTTAGAAATATACCAATTTTCAATGAGAAAACGGGCAAATTTGTGTCTTTTCGTTCACATAAAGTCAGAAAAAACAACATATGAATCCAATTTACCAACTATTTATACTAAAGTAATACAAAAAATACTACAAAAGATTTAGAAGTGAGTAGTTTTTCGAGATTTACGATTATGCAGTAAATCACTTTCACGAATCAGCCCCCAAATGTAGTCTCCCCTCATGTTCTCGTTATATTGTCCTTGGTAGCAGCGTTCAAAGTCCAGTATATCCTGGTGGAAGTGCTCGCCTTGCTTCTCCGAGTGCTCCCATGTTCTCTTTGAATTTATCAAGATGAGCATCAAGGATATGGACTTTGAGGGACATCCTACAGCCCATTGTGACGTAGTCCTTCACCCGAGTCTCAACCAGCTCCACATAGTTTTCGACCTTGTGGTTACCCAGAAAGCCACGAACCACTGCGACAAAACTGTTCCAAGCCGCTTTCTCCTTACTAGTGAGCTTGTTGGGGAATTAATTGCACTCCAGGGTCTTCTTTATCTGTCGTCCGAAGAAGACACCGGCTTTGACCATTGCCTCAGACAGCTTAGGGAAGAAGTCTTGAAGGTACTTGAAGGCTGCCGACTCCTTATCTACAGCTCTGACAATTTATTTCATGAGGCCCAATTTCATGTGCAGTGGTGGCATCAGCACTTTCCGGGGGTCCACCAGTGGCTCCCACTTGACGTTATTCCTCCCCAAAGAGAAACTCGGTCCGCTGTGGCCAGTCTCACCTGTGGTAGTGCGCCTTGGTGTACCTGCTGTCCCAAAGGCAAAGATAGCAGGGAAACTTGGTAAAACCGCCTTGGAAACCCATCAGGAATGCCACGATTTTGAAGTCTCCGATGACCTCCCAGCCATACTCATCATACTTCAAGGCGTCCAGCAAGGTCTTGATGCTGTTGTAATCCTCTTTGAGGTGCACCGAGTGAGCCAAGGAAAGAGACGGGTAATTGTTACCATTATAGAGCAGCACGGCTTTGAGGCTACTGGATGAGCTGTCAATGAAGAGACGCCACTCATTCTGGTGACAGGCGATTCCGATTGCCTCGACCAGACTGGTCACATTGTGGGCAAAGCAGAGCCCATCTTGACGGGTGAAGAAGCTGCAAAAAGGTTGCTGACGCTTCCTCATCTGCGACTTGCACACTTTCATCCAACAAGTTCCACTGCTTGAGCCTGGACGTCATAAGCTCAGCATTGGACTTGGTGAGACCAAGATCTCTGATCAAGTCGTTGAGGTCTTTTTGGTTGGGGTAATATTGGTTTCTCTCCTCAGCACCCCCTCTGAAATTGTAATCTAGATTTACAACGTCTTCCTCGCTCTCTGAATTGCTGCTCTCTTCTAAAGACAACTGCTCTCTCTCCGGAGGAGTGGGTATGGGGAGCTCATGGCAGTGTGGCACAGAGGCGATGGATGAAGGAAGATCCGGATACGTGATAGCAGGTGCATTCTTGCCAGTCCGACGTTTGGAATGGTCCAGCATGCAGAAGTAGCAGTTGCTTGAGTGGTCAGTGGGTTCCCACCAAATTCTTGGGATAGCGAACTTCATCGCTCGCTTTTCCCCTCTGTACCATCCTACAAAAAGACATTTATTTCACCCATGACTAATGTGCAAGAGATTCTCGAAACATTTTTCATATTTTATATATTTTTTCAATAACATTGAAAATTCTAAAACATTTTAAAATTCAAAACTTTTACAATTTTAAAAACGTTAACAATTTTTTTTCGTAGTAATAGGTTTTTACCCTTTCAACTGGTACAAAAACTGACACCTTTATACAAGGCATCATGTTTGCAATAACCACAACACAAGCAGTCAAAATGCAAACAAAAATAAACAACTCTGATGATTATAATAATATGCACTGTCCTTGAAGTTGATTGGTCCACACCCGAGACAGCTTTTCTTAGAGCCTAGTCTCCATTGGTGTTGGACCAGATGACGCCAAAAGGCGTACAACTCAAAAACAGCGCACTATCAGAGTATTGAGAGCTCGGGGTAAGCATAGTACATATTCTCTGTTTGCTATAGCAGACGTCAAGGAGCTTTCAGCAGAGCCTACACCTCTACATTGTTAACAAGGTCAGTGCCTACAATACCATCAAAAATCCAGTGTTTTGGGGGTTTTCATGCGATCAAGGTCGCCGACCCTCTGACTACAATCATAAGGACCTTGATGGTCCGGTGTGTGATAGGAATGTTTTCTAGCTCCCACACTATTTAACATTTTGTGAGCACATAGTTTAAGACATTTCCCATGACTGTACCAGTGAAATTTCCATCTGGTACAGTTACAATTGAGACTGATCGATGCCCAGGAGTAGCCAAGGGATGTCTCCCTACTGGTCCACCATATTATCTAAGCTAATGGTCTGGAAATTGCTGCTCTCTCTTAGATGGAGTTGTAGCCTTTGCACATAAAACTGGAGTGTGCCACTAAGAGGCACACCTTACTATAAACTCAAAACACAACACCTTTCTGGGGACATTCTGTCATTGAAAACTCTGCCCTCAACTCTCCACGAATAATGGAATGGTTGTGGAGAGTGTGGAGTAGTTCCTATACCTGGGTATAGCGCTTATTACCAACTCAAGTTTGAATGCGGGGATATCACTCCTACTCAGTCAAAGAGTCTCATATTTTCATTGGCTGCATTACACTGTATGGAAGCTGCCTGGCCTGTCACTCCACAGTTATGTCATCTCTATGTTTGCAAAACGTAGACGCCTCTTATTAACACCTGTCCCTGCATGGAGAAGCTCATATATCTTGAATATATATTCTGTTTTGGTGATAAACGAGTATGGCACTGACTATAGATGATATGGGCTTATGTGATACAGGAGGACTTGGAGCTGAGCTAACTTGACGACCGGTATCCACTGTGTGGGGGAGACTCGTGAAGGATGATACTGTAAAGTTAGAAGTTGTCACCCTCCAACAACAACTGAAGGAAGAGAATAATTGCTCACAACAACAATCAGACCGCCGGGTGGCTAAAGCACAGGAGGTTGGCACAGTTGAGAGCACAGGTGTTGCATCTGTCTGTGTCATATCATTTAACCCATGATGCCTGGATCAGCCCCATTAACTACTGTCGGTCAACATTTGACACTTCACATGGCCTAAAATTACACCTAGCCTTACACAAAGGCTATTGGTGACATCACTGCCACTTCGTGGCGAATGGCAGCCATTGTTGTGTGTGTGTGTGTCAAACATTCTGGAAACTGCACAATGTTTCTGGATTTTGCAAAGCACGTAGAATGAACAAATGCAGATATTTCTGCCAGCTCACACTAATTCAATACTTTTGAGGATAAAACGAGTGTTGCAAAGCATTACAACCCCATGCAAATGCATGATTGTTTTTCCCTCTTTAAAATAGGATGTGTTACAGCTGAACACTGAACCAGTTTTGAAAACGCGAGTGCTGTTTTGGGTTAGCTTAATGTGCCAGAGAGTCCGCCTGGATTTTAAAATGTGGAACAACAACATATCTGTTCGTTTGGAGATCATGGGATGGTTCTACAAGGCTAACCCCACGCAACCTGACTACCATGTCACATCTGTCAACGCGAACTTATTATTTGTGGGAAACAACATTTTAAACGAGCTGGTCTGCTATCGCTGGACCTTGGGAGATGGAAACCAGACGATCGTTGGTTCCTCACTGTGTAGCAGTCTGTGTAAGTGCCCGCTGATACCACGCTTGAAACAAGCCACCTTCGAGTTCCCGTACACCTATTCGACATTTGGGATCATGGAGGTCACTATGGAAGAGATCACGAACTGGTCACATGACAACTACAGCCTGGAAGTGAGCGTGAACCCGTTGGGCTGTAAGGTGGTGTCGGTGGTGCTTGATGACAACTCGACTACTCCCGAGATGGCTCGAGTGCTTGGACAGAGTGAGGTGTTCACGTTGGCTGCCGTCATCATCACGGAGTGTGTAATAACCAGCTTAAAGTAAGTGGCACCTACATCTGAGAAAAACACTAATTTCAAATATTGTAAGAAAAAATATCACGTTTGAAAAAGGGGTCGAACCGAGTCAACACCTGATTGAACAGTGGTGCAATTCGGTTACATGTGTAGTGGGTATAAAACTTGCAGATATGTCTCTCTTCTGGAGGCAGCACGCTTATTATAACGTAACAATAACACAAAGGGGCACGGCCCCTTCCACCCGATACTTAGGGAGATATTCCTCCAGCTAGCCTACCTAACACTGGCTATGCTCTAGCGTCTACACTGGTTAAGCTTTTGGCCCGATCCTAGCCAGGGGTAGGGTTCGGCCCTTTTTGCTTCGGGTCTTCAAGGTGGCAGCTCCAGGGTGGCTCTTGAATCTTCAGGTGAACGACGATTGTCGGACCCGTTCAAGGGACCGTCTTTTATACTGGATTCTGGCTCACTCTGCCCCTGGCCACTCCTCCCTTCTGAAACCGTCTGGAAGGGCCTGAGGAGTGAAATTATGCCCGAGCCCTCTTCCTGGGGGTCTGGGGGTTTGTACCTGTAGTTTCGAGTTGCCTTAGGGTTACCTTAGCCCAACGGTCTGACTCATCACCCTTAGACTTCCTTCTGCTCCCTGTTGACTCGATGCCGTTATTGCAGGCTACAAGTAGTGGCGATCAGTACAGCGCTCAACAATGCCGCTACACATGCAACAGAATCGTCCATATTTGGACGTCTGTACAACTGGTTGCGAATTGCACTATGCCAGTCGCTCACAGTAGACAGACTCAACACTCAAGCATCGATCTGCTGAGTGATTTTTAGCGACATAGTTCATCCCACACTGCACATTTCCACCACTTAATTTCCTTGTTGCACAACTGCTTGCTCAGACGAGGACAAAGCAGTCATGGCTTAAATTAGATTGAGCGAGTGATTGTTAAGGTGTCGACTCAGCTTAAAAAATGCTATTATGAAAATTAATTAGTTGAAACTGTGAAATGTATTGTTCTCCTTTGTTTAGACTGTGATATATGGAGCTCTTGTAGTAGGATTACAAGTCACGGTCGGACGAGAGAAGCTAGAGGTGCTAGAGTACTTGGTGTACTTAGGCAGTAATGTCCTTAATGCAGGCAGCTGTGTAATCAAGACCAAGAGACTCATTACTTTAGCAGGACAGGTACTTTATGAGCTAGGTAAACCAATTTAGAAGATAAGTTAGTTTAGTCTGAGTGTAAAGAAATATTGAGTCCGAAGTGCGGTCTGTTACTTTGTAGACCACAGAGCAAAATGCTAACAAAGCAGCTCGAAAATAATTAGCTGCACTTTGAGGCTAGGTGTCTGAGACGGATGCTAGGAATTGCATGGCAAGACAGGATAAGCAGTGCAAAAGCCTGAAAGAGAACGTACGTGAATGTTTAAATGAGAAAAAACGGTTGCACTGGGTGGGATAGGGCCAGTTATGGAGACGGGCGTGGGAGTTGTCTACACGAGTCTGGCGACCAAGGGGAGGCGCTAAGAGCAGATGGTGGGAGACTTTCAGGGCGCAGATCTTGGGAGTCACTGAATGTTTCCTGTTCAGCAGCTGCAGAGTCTGGCGGAGGGTAGAGAGTGTTGGCAGCAAGGTGTGGCATCAGCGGATTTGACCATGGTGACGTGTCCACAAACTGCCTCTTTATGAATAATGGATTCAGCCTCCAAATGTCTACAAGAGCGAAGTTAAATGAACAGCAAGGCCTGGAAATATATCAACGTGGCTAATTCAAAAGAAAAATACACAATTGGGTCAAAGTCTGTTGTACATTTGTTTTATTGCGGCAGGATCCAGCAGCAACATCGATAAACACTTTCGGAAACACTGTGCAGAGGGACACGTGGATTATGTCATAGTTTTCAACAACTGATTGGCCTCGGAAAGTTTATTGTTTTATTTTAATATTGTTTGCACCAGGCACACAGGAAGCGGCCATATGCAGGCCACGATAAGACCATGGGGCATGGATGATAGCCCTGCTCAGGAGGGAGCGCCACAGTCTGCAGGGTTCAGAATGCTATTGCGGTTTTTATGCCTGCATATTTTCGGCAACCCTTAGGCCTATTCACTTTTTTCTAGGGTAACTTTATGCTAAAGTTTTGTTCATATTGTATCATCTTCACGGGAGTTATAATACTCTCCACAGCAGAAAGGCGGATGGACACAGCTAAGGCATGTTCTAAACCTGAGATGGAATGCAGTAAAAGGAAGCGCAAAGTGTTACCCTGTTGAAGTTGTATTTACATTAGCTTGTTTTTCAGATCTAACATCTTTAAGAGGTTGATTCTTTTTCTGGTTTGCATTGATTACAAAATCAAATTAGCATTTTGCTTTTGTTTTAGGAACATTTTTTCTTGGAACATCAATAACGCTGTGACCAATCAGTCGTACAGCTCTCCAGTAAACATCGGTGGATACTACCAATTTGCACCAGGCTACTTTAAGCCAGGCCTCTACTCCATCTCAGTAACTGGGACTTTGGACCTAGAATTCATCGTCAACCAGACGGCCACCATCTATGTCCGTTCCATCCAAACTCCACTCAAATTGACCATTGTGGGCGGCACGACACGCACGCTCGGCGACCAGAGCAACGCCGTGTTTGACGCGGCAACCGAGAGCTCCGACCCGGACGACCCCTCGACTGGAAGCGCGGGGATCTCCTTCAACTGGACTTGCCAGGTGACCGCAGCTGCTCCTACTGTTGCTGCCACTTGTGATGGAGGTGTTGCAGGCAGCGCAGCAACTGCTGCCGGTGGGGTTTTCACCGTTGCCCGGCAGCTGCTGACGGTGGGCAACAACGTCACGGTGACAGCAACGGCAAAGAAGGGAGACCGCACAGCGAATTACACGCAGATCGGAACCGTGGTCAGCGGCACTGTATTACTCATTACCATCAGGTTTGTTAATGATGCACTCCTACTTCTTTTCCATTCGCACATCTGAGCTGAGCCAGTGCGGGGCCCTCATAGTAATGGCGGTTACCATCAGGTTTCTTAACGAAGCACTTGTACTCCTTTTTCCAT
This sequence comes from Entosphenus tridentatus, assembly GCA_014621495.2. Lineage (NCBI taxonomy): Eukaryota > Metazoa > Chordata > Hyperoartia > Petromyzontiformes > Petromyzontidae > Entosphenus > Entosphenus tridentatus. The sequence goes on along the minus strand of CM025682.1, from coordinate 839,288 downwards.
TCGCACATTCAAGCTGAGTCAGTGTGGGACCGTCATCGTAATGGGGGTGTCCCCGAGCCAAGCCAAATCCAAACTCTGAAAATCTGACCTCACAAGACATCTGGATTTTACTTAGGGCCAAGCAGGGCCAGGAGCAGGGTTAAATCAATTTCATCAGAGGTGGCAACTCAACTAGTTGTGTGTGACTTCAGCTCCCTGCCATACAACAGAAGAAGAAGCTGCAAGTTGTGGAAATCAGACCATGTTTATGATTGTTACAATTCAGTAGAATTACCAAAGACTCCAATAGCCAAAATAAAGAATGTTATTGAAGCGTCAGGGGGAGAATCGTTCCAACCTACCTTCTTATCTGTGTGTGTGTTTGATAGGTGTATCAGCAACTGCGATGAGTTTCTCAGCAGCCAGGACGATTGGGCACTAAAGGTCGAGTGTCTCGACTGTGCCAGTCTGGATGGCGTGTCTCTCGCTTGGTCCATGTTTAAAGATGGAGTGTTGGTGCCATCATTCAGTAGCCTCACCAAGTCCGGTAGCAAGCGGGACACCACATTTACTTCTCCGGCATCTACAGTTTGGCTGATAACTCACTTATAATATATGCCCACTGCTCTTTTTAACTTTCCTGCTCTATATGTCCCACTGTTGTTCTGCAGGCATCACATCGGATGGGCTGGTGGTGATGAATGGGGTTCTGCAGCCCGGTTCGGCCTACATTGTGGTGGTTAAAGCCTCAGATCCAAATAATTCCCCGAGTGAGGCACGTTTGACAGGCAGAGCCAAATTACCTCCGTATAATGGCACGTGTGCATCTAATAACAACACGGGTGAGATGTTACAACGCTTTGTGGCTACCATATTGACAACCCGGTGAAATACCACTTCCTGTTAGAGAAGACAGTTCTGCAGATAGACTTACGGAATTGAATGTGATAGGAAGGTGCCAATGAAACTGAAAGGGAATCTGTGTATGTATTGTTTCTAAGCACAGAGCCTATATGTTCAGTATGGCATGTGGCCAACGACAAACAGCACGATTGAATGTATCATAGATCAAAGTTAACGCGATCCTTGAATTGAGAACTTGGGAAAAGAGACGACCATGGCAGAGAATTCCAAAGGTTACCAGTGTTAAGGGAGGAGCAGGAATAGCAATGTTGTGACCTGAAGTGTGGTAGTTGAACACAAGGTGGAAGAGACAAAACAGTCAAGTCAGGTAAACTGAGTCCTCTACATGGGTGGACTAATCAATGAGCGAAGTTCATAGGAACAGTAACCATGGCAGTAATGATAGAAGAGCGATAAGGAGATGAGCGAGTGACTGGAGTGAATCAGTAAGTGTTTGGATCATCAATGAAGCCGACCGCATTACGTTGAATTACAGTATGACGAGTGCAGTCAGGGTGACGAGCATATTTCAACTTCAGCTGCACATGTAGAGCAGTGATACAAGATACAATCAGTCATGTTATATGGTGCACATACGTGGCCACTATAGAAGAAATACGAGTGTTTTGAAAGAACAAATATGACAATCCTCAGGTGGGTTTTGTAAATATTGCTAAGGAAAAGGAGGAGTAATGCATAGGTTAGCCTAAGTGGGATTTATTAACATTCTTGAGAAGATATGATACCATCGGTGCAGAGCAGAGGGAGCCTGAGGGTGAGATGAGAGGATGCGGTGGAAGCAAAAGGCGACATTGGATGTGAGTGAAAGAGAGGCACAAAATAGAAGCTCATGGAGAGAGAAAATCTGAGCAGTTAAAATTATTTGACATACACTTGCTTGTTTATGTTGGTCGAGTATTCGCGATTTCTCCAGCAAATTGATTGTTTTTTATGATTTACTTGGTTCATTGCTGTACTTGATTTTATTTTTTTACCATTTTGGTGGTACCAGGTCAGTCTTGCAAATGAGACTCATCCTGGTCTCGTGGCTTCTGACTTGGTTACACGAAATGAATTTGACTTGACCTGAGGCTATAATGGCATCTTCTGACTTAGAAGAAGATGGACGGTACCACCACGGAGGGGACAGAGGTGGAAATATGCCTGTGGGGGTGAGGGGGGAACAGAAAACATCCCTGTAGCAGGGATGTAATCTTGTGGTCGTGATGTGTTCAATGATGCCACCACCCCCCCGGCTACAGCTCGCCTCCACACAGAATGTGGACAATGTTTCTGTCCGCCCACCCCCCCAACCCCCCCTTCATTCTGGAGAGTTTGACATGCCCCTGACCGGTAATATGGTAGCGCTACCTTTGATTTTATTTGCTCGAGACGAACTCTCCCCAAATGTCATCAGAACTCGGTAGCTAAGCCGGCAGGGGTGAGACCATCCATCGCCTTCCCTTCCTAAGCTTTTAATGCTGGTTTTGTGTCCCATATTTTGGGTAACTCATTAATCCAAGTGGTCGGTTTCCTTTTTGGCCCCTCGTGGCAACACAATGTTAACTGCAATGTTATATATCATCTTTGATCCAATGACCTCTTGTAACAGACAGATGGATGGACAGCTAGATGGTAATAGCTTTTGCATGAATATTTTCACCCTTCGTTAGAAAGCGTTTAAATAGAGATGTACAAAACATTGAATGCTTTTCGTTATACATATATAGTATATAGGAATAATTAACATTCTCTTGCGGCAGGCATTTCAGGCGTGACGCGGTTCCAGTTTGAGTGCAATTACTGGCTGGACGATGAAGGGAGGGGGATTAGGAACGAGTCTGTGGACAAAGGAATTTTCTTCACGTACATCTACTCAGCTCTCGTGGGAGACCTCACTTACACGCTAAAGACCACCAGGCTGGCAGTCCCACCACCATTCCTCTTGCCAGCCGGGGACCCCACCAACGGAGACCTCCTGAAGATGACCGTGTCCATCTGCAACGACTGGGAGTGCACGCCGTTCTCCTTCGATTTGCACGTAAGGATGAGAACTCTGGAAGCCACTCAATTTTACAAACTTTTGGTCTCGCTTTAAAGCTACCAAACGTCGTGTTTTTTCGGGCACAGTCCCAGATTCAGAGAGGCTATTCCAATGTCCTGACAACGCATCAGCGAAAATCGGGGTTTTGTTCCCAATGACACATTTCCTCCGCTCATGCTCAACTCTTGATATTGAATAGTGGGCGGGGCTGCCTGAGCGGTGGGTGTGGTTTCCTGAGCAGTGGGCAGTGCCAATGCGAAGTAGGCGGGGCCGATGTCAGCGAGGATGTCAATCTCTGTTTGGACGGTGCTCGTGATTGAGTGAGTGGACTAGACTATAAAAGTGTCCTCGTTGAATCTTCCAGAAACTTGCTATTTGGATATATTACATCCAAATTGTACTGTATTGTTGCAATCCATCGACAATTTTTATTGTATCGTTTTGTACTTTGCCGTACCACACAAATATTACTTTGAAACATGGAAGCAGCATAAGCCTGCCATAAGTATTTTAATCATTGTGACTTTCAAACATGTGTAATGAGCGACTTCCAAGACACGTCGTGTAGAGAGTGCTTCTTATTTATTCTCACACAGGGCACAACACAGGCCGATACATTTGTAGGGGTGTTAAGGGGTGTTAAGGGGGAGCTGACAAACACACACGGGTGTCTGCTCCCACACGCTACACGGGTGTCTACACCCACGTCCGCAAACGGTTTACGCTGGGATCCCCCACAGCCTCACCCCTCGGGGGGCGATTGCTATAAAAGGCGGGGAGCCGGAGGGCTCGAGGTCCCAGTGGGTAAGCTTCAACCAGTGAAGGAAGAAGACCAGCAGATAGGCCCTGGAACTCCCCTGGCTCACCGTCCTTGTCAGGGCCGAGCAGGACAAGCCAGTGGCGTGGCCCTAAGAGCCTCAGAGCCGACGCTCTTGTAAGAGCCGGTCTGATGGTTAAAGGTGCCGGGAATCGTGCTTAATCAGGGCCGGATCGGTTAGCCTCCCCTAGGACTCAGTGGAGGAACTGCGCCGAGGATAGCTGGGGATAGTGCTAGTGGGATATCCCTGTAGCACAGGTGAAGGGGCCGCTACCCCTTCCAGTATTGTATTATTGCCCGGGTGTTAAATAAATAAGTGTGCCTCCAACTACGTCGTTTCTGTCTGTTGGAACCCACTACATTTGGTGTCAGAAGTGGTCTTCACAAAATGGACACAAGACGAACGACTCGTGCCCAAGGATCCACAGAAGAGGACACCTTGGCTGACTCGGAGCCTGAACCCGTCGCGGACGAGACAGCGCAACTGCTACCGGGTCCACCACCACCACAGCAGCCGGACGGGTGGGGGTCGTCGGCTAATGGGCTGCGGATGGCCCACTCCTGCCTGGCGGAGCTACTTTACGCCGCGGCCACCACGCTCGAAAAAATCACTTGCCTGGAGCTGGGAGGAGCGGCACGGCGGGACGACGGGCAGCGCTCAACGGCAGTTCCCTCCTCGGCGCCGGGGCTGCAACTTGAATTTGCCGCCATAACTACAGTGGGTGCTATGGCGGGGCCCCGGCACATCAGGGGGAGGATGCTGACCAACCAGAGGGCGCTGCGTCATCAACAGGGCCTGCTCGCTGCTGCCTCTGCGCAGCAGCCACCATGTCATCAATGGCGGCCGACTGTGGTGTACGTCAATCATCGGCCAGCGTGTCACCAGCGGTGCGACCGCCGATGGCGCCTGCCATTGCTCCCGGTCCTCAAAGAATTCATTTCAGACGGCGGCGACTGGGCTGCATTCGAGCGACGTTTCCTGGCTCACCAGGAGATGTCAGGGTGGACAGATGAAGAGGCGTTACGAGCGCTTCTGGCGACGCTGGACACCGACGCCCTCGCCACCCTCACTGCGATGCCGACATCAGCGCGCACTACACTGCAATCGGCACTCCGACTCCTGGCCACGGTCTATGGGCCACCATCTGACTGCAGACAGCTATTCTATGAGCGACGAAAGGGCGCGAAGGAATCGCCCCTTGCTTACCGCACGGCTCTCTTGGCCCTGGCGAAGGCGGCTTTTCCACGAATGGATAAAGAAGGAATGGACGCTATAGTAGCAGAGAACATTTTGCTGCTGGCTGAGAACTTGAACATCGCCATCGTTGCACAAGACGACACAGACATGTGTTCTCTGCGTGCTGCAAAGCACATCCATGCCAATCTACTGTCCCAGCATCGTAAGGCGAACAAGGCGGCCGCCGGTCACTCCGTGGCTGCGACCGCCCCCGCACCGAAGGAGGTCTTTGCTGCGGGTCGCCCTGCGGAATGGAACGGGATGTGCCGAGCCACCAGGATCACCCCAAGCCAACCGGGGTGCTCACCTGGTGCTATAACTGTGGCCTCCGGGGCCACATAGCTTCTGGATGCCGGGCTCCTCGGCAGCGTGGTGCAAGACCTCGGCCGGACGATGCTCCTCTTCCCAAGGCTCCGCAGCGAAATCCGGCAAGTCGTGGCACCACACATGTTCGGCCCACATACGCACCTGTCACTCACTCACGCGGTGCAACTGACGGGTTCCGCAATTCGGGTGTTGTTGGGTCGAACTGTGGTGCGATGGGGAGGGTGCTCCAACCGGGACAGTGGTCCGCGCTGGCTAATCACGTTGTAGCCACGTCGGCGGGGTCGTCGGTTGTTGCGGGCCATATTGACGGGGTTGAGGTGCGGGTTCTGATCGATACGGGAGCATCGGCAACAATTGTGTCCAAATTGATTTACAACATTCTTCCCAATCAAATTCGGCCTTTGCTTCTGGTCGATGTTCCGTGTTTTGCTGCCAACGAGGGCTCGTTGGGTATAATTGGCCAGATTCGGGCACAAATTTGCATTGGAGACATTAAATTATCCGTCCCGGTGTTAGTCTCGTCCTCTCTGGCTGTCCCGTGCCTGTTGGGGACGGACTTTTTGGCTAATATGCCGATCAGGATATTGATCGACCAGGGTTGTAATGAACTCCTTTCGGGCCGATGTATGCTATTCCTATCCTCCCCCGATACTTTGCGTACGGCCTGTGCGACGGTACAGGCGCTCGTTACGCAAACAGTACGTGTTCCACCAGGGTTTCAGATGCTCGTGCCTCTTCGGTTGCGTCGACCCTTCGCTAAAGGGGTTTTGGATCACGGTGTTTTGTTGGGACCGTCTAGGGCAGCGGTGAATGGGCCGGATTTGATAGCTCCCCAGACGATTGTTGGTGGGAACAAAGAGCCGTTCATCGCGGTTCTTAATGTCGGGCTGCGGACGGCTGTGGTTCCCCAAGGGACCGTGCTTGAACACGCAACGCCGATACATTGTGAGGAACCAGTCATTGGGCAGGTGACCACTGCTCCTCCGCCGCAGATGCATTCGGACCGCGATGAGAGTTGGCTAGATGCGCTTTGTGCAGGAACATCTGACCGGTCCGACTCAAAGCGTGCCAAATTGCCAACCCTTTTGCGCGATTTTTCCGATGTTTTTAGTCAACACAAATACGACATTGGCCGTACGAAATTGCTGTGACACCACATTGACACTGGTGAAAATACACCAATCCGCCAAAATCCCTTTCGGTTGAGTCCCGCCGAAAAGGATCATGTCAAATCGGCTGTGGATGACATGCTAGCTGCGGACATTATATCTCCTTCCACCAGCCCTTGGGGCGCACCCATCGTGTTAGTCAAAAAGCACGATGTGTCTTTGAGATTCTGTGTTGATTTCTGTCGCCTGAACAAAATCTCGGTGGCCGATGCGTACCCGCTTCCTCGAATGGATGAATCCCTTGACGCCCTGGCTGGAGCACGATTCTTCTCCACGTTAAATTTGCTGTTGGGGTTCTGGCAGCTCCCTCTGGATGATGAATCGAAGCCGAAGACGGCCTTTCGAACGCTGCACGGCCTATTCCAATTCAACCGCTTGCCGATGGGGCTCCACTCAGCTCCGGCAACTTTCCAGTGCTTGATGGAATTGGTTCTTGCTGGCTTGCAATGGGATGTTTGTCTGATCTACCTGGACGATGTCATTGTCTTCAGTAAAACATTCGAGGAACACCTTCAAAGGTTGCGGGCCGTTTTTCTTAAGATGCACGCTGCAAATTTGAAATTTAAACCGCAGAAGTGTCACTTGCTCCGTGATTCTGTACGGTATTTGGGTCACATTGTCAGTCGGTCAGGGATTTCCACCGATTCTGCCAAAACACAGTGTGTCAGCTCCTGGCCCACTCCCACCTCGGTGGGGGAGGTCAGGAGTTTGATCGGATTTGCGTCGTATTATCGGCGGTTTGTCATGGACTTCGCGATGATCGCTAAGCCTTTGCATGCTTTGACAGCGAAGGGGGTGAAATTTCACTGGGGCCGGGAGGAGGAGGCCGCTTTTCACTCCCTTCAGGATGCCCTAGTGGGGGCCCAGCCATTGAATTACCCCGACTTTTCAAAACCTTTCTTGCTCGATACAGACGCAAGCAACACGGGCATTGGTGGTGTGCTTTCCCAGGTAGTTGAGGGCGTAGAGCGCGTAGTGGCATATGGCAATAGAGTTTTGTCTCTAGCAGAGCAGAGATACTGTGTTACCCGTCGTGAACTATTGGCGATTGTTTTTTTCATTCAACAATATCGCCCATATCTGTATGGCCGGCACTTCACCATCCGTACAGATCATGTGGCTTCACAGTATGCCTTGCGGGTTGAACATCCTTCGGGACAATTGTCTCGATGGCTGGAGATCCTTCAAGACTTCGATTTCGAGACCATATATTGCAAGGGTGTTCGCCACACGAACGCGGATTCTCTATCGCGCTTGCCGTCCACTTCAGATTGCGCTTGCCTGCTGGGTTCGGGGCGTTGTAGACCTCCGAATGACAGCCTTGATTCGGTCCTTGCTGCCGCCGCTGATGTACCTGTGATTGCGGGTCCTATTGAGCAAGAAGGGAGGGATTCCTTGCTGGGGTTGACCGTTGCAGAGTAGGGACGCCTCCAGATAGAGGATGCCTCCCTCCTGGGGTTGCGGCGTCACATAGGGGGGTCTGTTCCGGCTGCGATGGAGGTTGACTCATGGCGGCTGCACCAGGGTCTCCTGATGCATTGGGATGGAAAGACCTGTCGCCACAGGCTGGTGGTGCCTTGCACACTGAGGGGTAGAGCTGTATGGGCTGCTCATGAGTGGCTCCTGCACCTGGAGACTCACAAGACCCTTGCCATGTTCCAGCTGGATTTCTTTTGGCCAGGCATGGCAAGGGATGTGGATGATCTCCTCAGGTCCTACACTCAGTGTGCGCAACGGAAGCCACCGGCGAAGGAGTCCAACCCACCGCTGCAATCTATCTCTGTTACTCGGGTTAACGAAATCGTCGCACTTGACATTTTGGGTCCATTCCCTCCTACGCCTAGGGGAAATAAGTACCTATTGGTTGGCGTTGAATATTTTACGCGATGGCCTATGGCTTGGCCCCTCGTCAACCAGTCGGCAGCAGCCATCACCGAGGCCTTTGTCCAGGGCTATGTCCTCGACAAGGATGCTCCGGATCGGCTGCTGACCGACCAAGGGAAAAACTTCTCTGGTAACCTGCTGCACGAGGTGTATGAGCTCCTGGGTACGAAGAAAATTCGTACCTCCCCATATCACCCACAAACTGATGGGATGGTGGAGCGGCTACATAGGACCATCACGTCTATGTTGTCCCACCAGATGTCAGAATCCCAGACCAATTGGCGGCCTATAGGATGGCTCCCCATGCAGCGACCGGCTTCTCGCCCTTCTTTCTAATGTATAGTCGCGAAGTTCAACCACCTGTCACGACCCAGCTGCAGGTCTCCACGCCACGTACTAAATCCAAATTGGCTGACCATGTCAAATTTAACATCTCTAAATTGGCAGAGGCTCGGGAGGCAGCCATCCAGTATTCGGACTTTCGCCAAAAGGCGAATGAACGGCTCAAACTGCACCAGGTACATACGCACCAATGGAAGCCGGATGACAAGGCGTGGTTACACTCTCCTCAGGTTCTGCTGGCAACCTCGCCGAAACTGTTGTGGCCATGGAGGGGGCCCGTGGAAGTGGTGCAGGTCTTGCGGCCCCAATGTGTCCGAATTCAGTGGGGGAAGCATCGTTGGTTCGTGCACCCCTCACGGTTGAAGCCGTTCGTTGCACCACATGTTCCTTCCCCACACGTACATGGCCGAACATGTGAGGTGCCCACTGACTTCCGGAGGCCACCTTCGCCGCATGTGCCTGATCGTCCGCTGACTCTTCCACTTCCAGGTGTACCGGGACTGATGCACTCTCGATGGCTAGCCCCTCTCGGGAAGGTCAGGGGCTGCTCATCCGGGAAGCCGGACGCTCCCGCACCCGAACTGACGCCACCCAACACCGGGCCGAGGGGTCCTGCCCCTTGTGACAGGCCCGCTGCAAGGACACGCGCCAAAACGCGCCGACTCCTGTGATGCTGCCCTCTTGTGCGGGCCTTACTGTGGCCACAGGAAGATCTGTTCGGGGTGGGAGGGTGTGTATTGTACATATGTTGTTTTTTATATGGGGATGGGGTATTTATTGGGGGAGTGCGTCTGTTTTTGTTGTCATTGTTGCTGTTGTTGTTACTATTGAGAGGCACACGCGGTTTTGGGGGGGGGGGGGGTTTCGTCCTCTATTGTTAAATTTTGTTGCAGCTGGGGACGGCTGCGGGCTGTACAGGGGGGGTGATGTAGGGGTGTTAAGGGGGAGCTGACAAACACACACGGGTGTCTGCTCCCACACGCTACATGGGTGTTTACACCCACGTCCGCAAACGGTTTACGCTGGGATCCCCCACAGCCCCACCCCTCGGGGGGCGATTGCTATAAAAGGCGGGGAGCCGGAGGGCTCGAGGTCCCAGTGGGTAAGCTTCAACCAGTGAAGGAAGAAGACCAGCAGATAGGCCCTGGAAATCCCCTGGCTCGCCGTCCTTGTCAGGGCCGAGCAGGGCAAGCCAGCGGCGCGGCCCTAAGAGCCTCAGAGCCGATGCTCTTGTAAGAGCCGGTCTGATGGTTAAAGGTGCCGGGAATTGTGCTTAACCAGGGCCGGATCGGTTAGCCTCCCCTAGGACCCAGTGGAAGAACTGGGCCGAGGATAGCTGGGGATAGTGCTAGTGGGATATCCCTGTAGCATGGGTGAAGGGGCGGCTACCCCTTCTAGTATTGTATTATTGCCCGGGTGTTAAATAAATAGGTGTGCCTCCGACTACGTAGTCTCCGTCTGTGGGAACCCACTACACATATATACATCTCCTCTCACTGGGTACAACACTGGGTAATATATATATATATATACACGTCTCTACTTTAGCTATGCACAGCCCACCTCTCTACATAGTCCCATCGCCTACATCCAACCACACAGCTGACTGACTAGTGTGACGATGACTACAATGGGAGCCATGAAGAGGATCTTCCATGCGACCGGACGACGGAGAGAGATGATGACGAGCAGCGACACAGCCAGGACCCGGGACCCGCAACAACCCTGAACCTACGGTTCCATCCCCCTTATATACCTATCGTCGTGGCTAGGCCCCGCCTCTGGCCACGCCCCCTTCCAGAACCTTCGAGCAGGTTCCTGGAGCTTCCCGACTAACCCCACCTTTTACCTTTAACCCAGATACGCCCCCCTTCTGATTAGTTGTAACATAACCTTGATTACCCTTCCAGGCCGACATGTGGCACCCTGTCATTACATATGCAGGCAACATAAGGCTGCCATAAGTCTTTAATGATTGCGACTTTAAAATCTCCAACACTCAGTTTCAAGTTGAGTTTGTCTAACCAGGTGAGAATTCAAGAGACCAGGATGAGTTTCATTTGCAGGAGTGACCTGGAGCATTGGTCTGCCGGTTGGAGGTGATGATTGTTATGTATAGTCCCAATTGAGTTATTTTATTATGCACTTACTTTGAGATACGCAATAAATAATTAAATAGACTATTAAAATAATGAAGTCACATTCGCATCATGCTATAAATTACTCTGAACAACATTCTGTGCAGCACTAAATTGGTACATTGCTATTAATGTACGACTCTCAATATAGATGTCGTTATAACGTAAATATTTGAGTTCAAATTAGCAACGATAATCACGATGCGACTATATTATTCAAAATGGACAAAATAATTATCGTTGATATTACATCATTCCATATGTGATGGTATAACAAATATGATTGTTAATCGTTCAGAGCTTAAACAATTGAGCGTTGGAAAGCGTACAACGTTCTTGAAATACACAACCTCCAGCGCTACCCACCTGGAGCTACGCGTCGCGCAGCGTGGCTTCTTGAGACGCCTGCCTCCCTCAAATTCTTCATCTGATTTTGTGTCTCTTTCATTCCGTGTTTGTCTCTTTA
>CM025682.1:811124-827582 GCA_014621495.2 Entosphenus tridentatus | reverse complement strand
CGGACACAAGTAGCACTAATTACATACCTGCATTTCCCATAAATATGCTAAATTCCTCTTGATATGCAATTTCTTTTGTTAAGGCGCCCCCCCTCCCAACCCAGCTTATATATATGCTCCAAGCACGTGTGCTGCCTCATTCAGACGCTGTCGCCTCGACAGACCTGGTTTCACCTGAAGACGGCTGCTTGCGTTGTGGCCGAAACGTCGTGAGAATTATTTTATTATGTTTTATTATTTTTATTATTTTATTACTTCCCTTCTACGTGACTTTACTGATAATTTACGTATAATTTGGCGCCACGAACTCACCAATGCTGGCGCGATGTTTTGTGCCGTGTTCATGCAGCAGGGCTTTGACATACAGTAGTTGGGTCACTTGCGCAGATGCAGTTGTTACACCTCTCAACCATCACAACAGATGCTGAGTCCTGAGTTAGATTCCAAGCAGCTGCTGTTAATCATAACCAGGCATTCAAGTGGATAGATTCTGTTCATCTCATCATGGTCATTAGCCCCAAAATTAATTACAAATTGTGGTCTTGGTTCACTTAGCCCAATCCAGTGCTCAAGAGTGAGGACATTTATATATTTGATGAGTGGCAATGGAGCTCTGTTGGCTAAAATGTGCGAATATATTTACAACATAAAGCAGTCCTTCGTCTTGTTAAACGTTGCATTTGCAATACAGATAATTAATTTGTGTTTCTTACGTTTTCTAGGTGCGGAAACCTGCAGCTAGTGAATTGCAGAATGCATTGAGCAGCTTTATATCCCCAAATGGAATTATGTCATACTTGATACAATCTTCTGATACGAACCAAGCCGTTTTGATGATCCAGGTGTATTCCAGCCTCCTCAGCAGCATTACCGATCGCAACACCACTGCTGTGGTGAGTTCCCCCGACGCAACACTTCGCAAATCCGTTTTGCTGTCACTTAATTTCCGAATCCCAAGTCAGACAAATAGTTAGCGGAAAAATACTGGGTTCAGTGACATTACTAATTTTATAATTACTGACATCATGGGACGCATCACACTGAAAATGTCTTGGTGTGGGTTTCCAACCTTCGAAAGGGAAGGCTGTAAGGGCGGCCACCAATTTTAAAGGCGCGCATGTGACCAACCACCAAAACATTAGCTGATTACGATTAGTCAATTAATTAGCCGATTATCGCCGATCTTGTTTTATATAAAGAGAATGGTGAGAGCTTTGAGCTAATTAAAAATGGCAGTATATTTACCAATGCAGCACGACAGCCGGTCCTACGATGATGTGCACGGTGGGCGCCCATCCAAGGACTATCCAGGCTCAAGGCAGCTTAGCTTCTGGGATCTGATGAGATGTTGGGGTCCTTCCCTGATGATGTGGCCATAGGTAAACAAACTCCCGTACTTTGTATCAAGGCCGAAACTATAATATATATTGGGACACATCCCCCCCAATATTCAAATACGCTAAAAAGGTCCCCCCCCAAATATATTGCTATAAAATTATTTCTGTTCATATGATTGTGGTTATGGTTGTACTTCATTAACCCTTAATTTCTGCCATTACATACAATAAAACAAGAAAAGTAAAAAATAGAAAAAACAGAAATGTAATACAATAGACATTGTAAAAAATAAAGAAAAAGTCCATCCTATGTGTTAGTAAAAAATATATATATTTTAGGCACGAAATGGCATGAAATTAGTTTTCAAATTTAGATTTTTTTATTTTTTTCTGGGGGGGGGAAGCCCCAGACCCCCTGGAAGATTTGGTCCCCCCCAATGTTGACTCCATGGCTGCGGCCTTGCTTTGTATTCAAATTGCAATTTCTCGCTTGTGTAAGAAGTAGTTGCGTGACAATTAAGATTTTGCAAGAATATACAACATTTAATGTTGATCACTATTGGCGATAGCGTATGGTGGGGTAAAGTGTGGCCATTTTCACCTCTTCCAAGACATTTGTCCAGCTTTGGAAGAGTAGGTCAAATACCCTCCAGAGGGGCTCTATAGAGAACAATCGATTGCATGACTGCTCCTCAATGTAACGATGTTTACAGTGGTTGCGTGTTTCAAGTAGTTTACTGTAATGCCCCTCCCTGTTTCCTCCTCAGGCCACGTCATCGTTACTGATGGGCCTGACTAATAGCAGCGCGCAGCTGTACAAACCGGGTGACGTTCAGCAGTACATTGAAACCCTGGATACGCTGGTGTCAGATCACTCAATAATAACAGAAGACCTGGAGGTGAGCAGTGCCTGCAGGATGCCTAAGCCTGTCAAGCAAGTGATGTTGCAGTGTTTCAATGATTTGCAGTGATGTCTTGCATCTATCATAGCCAGTCTGGCGGCTCACCGGTATAGTGAGAGCCTTGCAGTCAGTAAGTCATGAGTTAAAATCGTGGTTGGGGTTCACTCAGCCCATCATCCCTCCAGTTTCGATCAAATGAGTAGACACTTTTCGGGGAAGTCAACAGTGGGTTGCCCTGTTAATAAACCAGCTCTGCCATAGAAATGTGGAATTTCCACCCAAGGCTGAGGGCTGTAAAATAGAGATGAGCACTGCCTTAATGCTCATTTGGGCAGGAAATCGCCTTTAATGTTGAGATTATACAAAAAGTATATCAATGTATTTTTTTTAAATCGTATCACAAGATTAAGAAATATGGAATTTTTGTAAATAGCAGTACATCGCCCCATGTTGTATGTATGTTTAACTTATTTTGCACCGTACGTAGCCAGCCCTGCGGGGAAGGTCAACAAACAATGTCAGAGAACTGCCCACAGAATAGAATATAATGGAAGAACTGCTGAGTACAATTGGATTACAATCTCGCAAGGAAATAAATCGTGAAAATAACTATATATCTAAATCAGCCCAATCCTCCTATAAATCACGTGATTTTTGTGTGGCCACCCCCACTATGAATCCCTCCTCTCTCCCTGAAAACAGATTCTGCTCCTCCGTGCAGCTCACTTATGCTGGTTTCTTCCTTCTCCCTCTTCGCTCTACCCCTCTCACCATCTCCCTCTCATCCCTGACATCTTGGCCTCGTCATTCTTTCTTCCCCTTCTGCCCTTTCAGCCCGGCGCTCTTCTATTTCTGCTGCAAAATGTGAGCGGTGTCCTCTGTCTTGGGGGCTTCTGTCCCGGCGTCCCTTCCCACTCATCTCGCCCTCCTGTATGCCGCAAAATTGCACAACTGACTGTACTTCCCTCACCATGGTGAGCCCCGGGAACAAAGTTTGATTTAAAAAAAACGTAATACGTCGGAATAAAAATTTACAGCAAATATGGTTGATTTGTATGTAATTATACATTGTATCAAATATGTCATGTTACAATTTCATTTAAGAATGTGTAATGCGAGCGTAAATGGGGTTGTTGCTGGGCTCTGGTCCAATCACACGGCCCGGGGTATTGGGGGGCGGAGCCTGTTCTGCGGAGCGTGTGGGAGGGCCACCGTTCACCTCGGCTCCAATGGTAGGCACGGTGAATGGGGGCGGAGCCAGCCGGGTAGTATGGAAAGGCCGGATCTGACGATCCGGAAGGGGAGGAGTCAGGGTCACGTGCGGGGGAATGGATATAAGTGGGAGCCCGGAAGGGATCGGGGCAGTCGGGGAAGTTAAGAGTCTGAGCCACGTTGAGTGGTGAGAGAAAGATCCGCACCATCGGCCACGTGGCCGAAGGACCTCAGCACGCCGTCGGCCAGCGGTGTGCGGAGTGCGGGAGTAGAGGAGCTAATGGAGGAGCGTGCGTGGCACGCGAGAGGGAGCATTGCACGGGGCGCGCGCGAGACGACGCTGGTCCGTGGAGGAGACCAGCGGGGTGCAGAGAAGAACCTGAATAAAAGACAAGCGGAGACCAGCAGTGCCTGACGGAGTCTTTTATTACACTGGTGTCAGAAGTGGAATGAGATGTCAAAACATCTCAAGAAAAAGAATATACCTGCACCATCTTCAGAAGACGAATAGAACCTTCCTCCGGCGGTGGCGGTCCCGACCATGGAGGGCGTGGGCGAAGTGGCGGCGAGCGACACGACAGGAGTACAAGATGTCGTCGCGGCGGCTGGGCCGTCTGCGTCGACGGGCGCCGAGGACGGCTGGCGACACGTGGCAGACCAGCTTGATTCACTGCGGGCCGTTCGGCTGGATTTAGTCACCCTGGTCATGACAGCGATGATGCCGGGACAGCCACGTGGCGGGC
The DNA here is from genome assembly GCA_014621495.2 of Entosphenus tridentatus. Lineage (NCBI taxonomy): Eukaryota > Metazoa > Chordata > Hyperoartia > Petromyzontiformes > Petromyzontidae > Entosphenus > Entosphenus tridentatus. The sequence continues at coordinate 823,388 of CM025682.1, read as the reverse complement.
CTTCAAGCGGGGAGCCTTCGGGTGGGGCCGAGCCGTCTGCCATTGGGGCCTCTGCGAGGCTTCCCACCCTCTCCGACACGGGGCAGGACGCCGCCATCTTGGGTGTGGTCGTGGCCGAACGGCGGGAAGCCGCCATCTTGTCACCGCCACGGCGGGAAGCCGCCATCTTGTCGCCGCCACGGCGGGAAGCCGCCATCTTGTCGCCGCCGCATGGGACGCCTGCATCGGAAGACAGCAGCTCGGGGACTCGCAGCCATCGCCTGACGACGATTAAAGAATTCTCAGTTGTAGGAGATTGGAGCGCATTTGTGTGGCGTTTTGAGTCGGCCGTACGATCCTCTAAGTGGACAGATGCGGAGGCCTTTGAAGTTCTGCCGACGCTCCTGGATGACAAGTCTTTGAAATTCTTCCGCTCCATCGCAGCCGCGAAGAAGGCAACGCTGAAAGGGGCATTCGACGAAATGGCGGAAGCGTACGAGCCTCCGGACGACGCACACCGCAGATTCGTCCAGATGCAACAGGCAACGGAGGAATCGCCTGTGGCTTTCCGGGGCGCTGTGCTTGAGCTAGCCATAGCCGCGTATTCAGAGACGGGGCCCGACTTGTTGGAGCCCTTGATACTGGGTAAGATATTGGAGCTGTCCAAGGACTTGTGCATTCCGCTGCTGGTGTGCGGTCATGAGCAGCTGACCTCCCGGATGGCAGCCAAGTGCCTCGACGCGCAGTTCAACTTGCGCCGTTGGGCGCAGATGACCACCTGGATGGGGAGTCCAACCGTGGAGGGAGACGCCATCGGGTGGACTCCGTCAAAGGCCGTCTTAGTGCTGGACGAGAGGGGGCCTGGCGATCTCACTGCGGTGGCAGTGGGTTCCTCGAGGGGGAGCGGAGTCACGCTCTGGGCCACCGCTGAGGGATCACCGAGACGGGGGGGGGGAGCCGGGCGGCGGGCTGACTCGTCATGTTACCTCTGCGGGCATCTTGGACACTTCGCGTGGGACTGTCGGAGTCGCCCTCGCCCGCCTCTTCAGCCGGAGTCCCCGGCCAGGGACGCGACGTCAACGCCGGAGAGTCAACCGTGTCAGGCAAGTCGGTACGCATCAGACACCCGGCCAGGCCTGTCATGTCATGCATCACCGTCAGTATGCATTCCGGGGGCCTGTTCTAACGGGGGGACTCTAAGGGATCCGCGTCGCTCGCTGACACAGTGGCGAAAATTGACATGGAGGGTGGTCGCAGCCGCTACTGGGTCGTTGACCGTGCCGGGTTCAATACAGGGGATCGACGTGCGGATTTTGGTAGATTCAGGCGCGTCCGCAACTATCATCTCGGACGTGATATTCCATCTCCTGTCCATTCCGCCATCGCGGGTATGACCAGTTTACGATTCATGTGTTGCGGCGAACGGAGGGAGTATGGGCATCGTTGGTTAGGTGGAGGCGCGTATTTAGGTTGGGGGTGTGTCGGCTTCGGGGATGGTGTTAATCTCCAGGTCCCTCGCTGTGCTGTGTTTATTGGGGATCGATTTCCTGGCAAAGATGCCCATTCAGATAAGGGTAGATCAGAATTGTATTGAGTTCCCGGCGGGCCAGAAGATTTTATTTTTGCCATCGCTGTGGGGCCAGTCCGCCCCGGACTGCCAGATGCAGGCGCTGTCCGATGTTTCGGTCGACATTCCACCTGGCTCGCAGATGCTCATTCCACTGCGTTATCGGAAGCCTGTGCCTGGGGTCGAGGGGGCGGTGGGGGTGTTGTTGTCACCGTCCAACGCGGTTACGGCTGGCCTGGCGCTGGTCGCGGCATGGACGATTTTTGCAAGTGTTGAATGGAGGCACGGACAATGTCGTCGTGCCGGCCGGAACGGTTCTGGCCCATGCTACAACCGCCTTCACGGCCCATTACGATCCGGCCCACCGGGGCCTCGTAGGGGGGGTTTCAGCCTCGACGTCACAGGACGATCGATGGATCGTCGGGTTGTGCCAAGAAAATGCGTCCTTGACTACGGACCAGCAGTCCGCGCTTCGCGCGCTGTTGGAGAAATATTCTCATGTCTTTAGTAAAGACGATTTCGATCTGGGACGCACCTTTTGCAACGATCCGTGCGCTATTTGGGCGACATTGTCAGCTCTGACAGTGTGGCCACGGACCCGGAGAAAACGGCGTGCGTCCGGGACTGGCCGATTCCGGCCACGGTGGGTGACGTGCGTCGTTTTGTCGGGTTCGCTTCCTATTATTGCAGGTTCGTTCCGAAACCAAAAATTGAACTACACTTTCGGCCAAAACAGAAAGATTAACTACACTTTCGGCCAAAACCGAAGCCGAAACCCGAAAGTTTAACTACACTTTCGACCGAGACTGAAACATAAAGGTATATAACTGAAGTTACCGAACACAAGATTTATGAAATATGTCATGATGCAATGCTACTTTAATTTAAATGAAATCTCAAACTAATCATTCCGAGCCTGCAGTAAGAGTCGCTAAATATCAAATATGTAGGTGTTACTTACTTAGTAATTACCGTATTTTCCCGCATATAACCCGCGGGGTATACCACTTTTTACAAACAAAACAAGACCCTGCAGACTATATGGAGGTGCGGGCTATGCCAAAAATATTTTACACGTGTGACATGTCATAACTCGTTTATTTTTTTAATGGTAGGACTATCCACTATGCAACACTTGCCTTTGACTAAAGCACTGCTGAATAAACAACTCAATAAAATTGCACATGTTATCACGTTTTAAATCATTCGAATTGTTCGTACAATTAAACGACAATGTTTGAAGTGAGTGCACTTTGTTTACCGGCGACGGGAGAGCTGGGGGGAGAGAGAGGTGGGGGGCGAGGCAACGGCATTACCATAGTGCCGCTATTGTCTGCGCAGTGCGCAATCTACCAGTGCTAAAACTGTACTTACTTATCTACCAGTCGTGTCTTACTTATTTATTGGCTATTTACTTTTGTTACTTATTCACTATTTTAAGTTCACTCGTTTGCGGTTAGTTTGTTTTCTTTGTGCACGTTATGATTTGAATGTTAACAATTGATAGTGGAATGTATTACAAATGTAAACTTCGTATTAATATGATGGAATTAAGCTGCGGTAACAACGTTAAAGATATTAATGCATGTGGGGTATATGGAGGTGTGGACTATCTGAAATTTGTTTTACACAAAACGCAATTTTTGCAGGGTATATGCGTCTGTGGGTTATATGTGTATGCGGGCTATATGCGGGAAAATATGGTATATCCAAACAAACGAATGTTGTAGTTAAGAAACAACAGTTTTCCGCATTCAGCCAGACAGGCTGCCTTCTGTTGACTGGTCGCATATACATTAGCAGACCATGGTTGCGGCTGTAACCTCGCTCCCAAGCTGCTGCTGCTGACGTGTGTGTGTGTTTGCAGCCTATCGCATAGGATTTCCTAGCGCCGACTGACCGGCCAATAGGCAGAGTGATAGACGTAGCACTAGCGTTATATTCTAAAAATAGATCTTCGGTTGACGAATGACGAGCAAAAGTCAATATCAGTTTCGGCCGAAACCGAAACCAGACCGAAAGTAAAAAATTGACTTTAGGCCGAAACCGAAAGTAAACCGAAAGTTAAAAATCGACTTTCGGCCAAAACCGAAAGTATGCCAAAAGAGGCCATTTGCCAACTTTCGGCGCCGAAACCGAAACCGAATTTCGGTCGGCCTCTACACTAAAACCAGTGGCGACTCCTGCAAAATCTCTCAGGGGGGGCAAATGTTTGGATGATTGATAAGGATAAGGTCCACCCATGCAATGGATAAATTAACAGCTTAAGCATGTAAAGGCAACTTCACTACTTTAATATTAATGAAGAATAAAGTGACTCTTACAATACATATCCTTGTTTGTTTCTCATCATCATGGCTTGGCTTCGCGAACAAAGATTTAGGAAGGACATCCACGTCTTCTGCAGGCACGCTGGTGGCTGACGAGGCCTATGCGGGACAAGCAGGTCCTGCCACAACGGCTGCAGGTATAGGTCTGATCTGGGATGGGTGCTGAGGGGTCATGGTTCTTCCTCCTCCTTTTGTCCTCCATACGGGCCCTGTGGGTATCTTCGAAGAAGGAGGTGGCCTGGTGGACTGTGTGCCACCAGGAGTTGAGATCAGCTGCTTGTGTTGCCCACTGACAGTGATCGATGCAGCAAGCAGTGAGGGACTTCTTCAGGGAGTCTTTGTATCGCTTTCGTAGTACCCCTATGTCGCGATGGCCAGTGGACAGTTCCCCATACAGCACAATCTTAGGTAAGCGGTGGTTCTCCATCCTGGCGATGTGCCCTGCCCAACGAAGCTGTATCTTGAGGACCATGGCCTCGATGCTGATGACCTTCGCTGACTTGAGGACTTCAGTGTTGGCGACGAAGTCACTCCAGTGAATATTGAAGATTGTGCGGAGGCAGCGCTGATGGAAACGCTCGAGGAGATTCAGGTGACGACGGTACGTGACCCAGGACTCAGCGCCATACAGGAGAGTGGTCAGCACAACAGCTTTGTAGACGTTGACCTTTGTGGCTCCTTTAAGGTTGCTGTTGTTCCAGACACGTTTGTATAGTCTGCCGAATGCACTGTTTGCCTTGGCCAGCCTGTTGTCGACTTCGTTGTCGATCTTGGCATCAGACGATATCACGCACCCCAAGTAGCTGAACTGGTGGACAGCTTTCAGTTCTGTTTGTTCAATGAAGATGCTTGGTGGATGGTGCTCCTCATGGGGTGCGGACTGATGAAGAACTTCAGTCTTCCTCAGGCTGACTTCAAGGCCGAAGATCTGAGCTGTTTTCGCGAAACAGGACGTAATTCGCTGCATAGCTGCCTCTGTGTGAGCAAGGAGGGCGGCATTATCAGCAAAAAGCAGCTCCCTGATCAGTTGCTCCATGGTCTTTGTGTGGGCCTGCAAACGCCTCAGGTTGAACACGCTCCCATCGAGACGAAAACGGATGTATACATCATCAGCGTCATCGAGGTCCTCTGTGGCCTGCTGGAGCATCATGCTGAACAAAATGGTGAACAGCGTGGGAGCAAGAACACAGCCCTGTTTCACGCCGTTTGCAATAGGGAAGGGCTGCGAGAGGTCGTTGCTATGTCTGACTTGTCCAAGCTGATCATCATGAAGCTGGATGATCATGGTGAGGAACTTCGGTGGGCAGCCTAGCTTTTCCAGGATTTTCCAAAGTCCCTGCCTGCTCACAGTGTCAAACGCTTTTGTCAGGTCCACAAAGGTGACGTACAGTGCTTTGTTTTGCTCCCGGCACTTTTCCTGAATCTGCCTCAGGACAAACACCATGTCTGTGGTTCCCCGGTTGGCTCTAAAGCCACACTGAGTCTCTGGGAGGTGATCTTCAGCTATTGCGGGTACCAGTCTATTCAGCAGTACTCTTGCGAGGATTTTGCCAGCGACGGACAGAAGTGTTATGCCACGATAATTGGAACAGTCTGATTTCTCCCATTTGTTCTTGTACAGGGTGATGATGACTGCATCTTTGAGGTCTTGAGGGAGTTTACCCTGCTCCCAGCAGCAGACGAAGAATTCATGGAGTTTGGTGTGCAGTGCTGGGCCTCCGTTCTTCCATACTACAGGAGGGATGCCATCAACTCCTGCAGCTTTACCACTCTTCAGCTGTTTAGTGGCTTCCTCAGTCTCTTGTAATGTTGGTGCCACATCCAGTTCGGTTTTCACTGGTTGTTGTGGGATGCGGTCAATCGCAGGTTCTTGGACTGAGCGGCTAGCATTGAAGAGCGTGTAGAAGTGCTCAGACCAGCGGTTCAGGATTGAGTCCTTTTCGGTGAGCAGTTCTTTCCCGTCTGCACTCCGCAGGGGGCTCAGGATTTGGTACGAGGGGCCATATACCGCTTTTAGAGCTTCGAAGAATCCCCTGTAGTCGCCAGTATCAGCTCAAACCTGAGTTTTTACTGCGAGGTTGGTCCACCACTCGTTCTGAATCTCTCAAAGCTTGCGCTGGATGGTGCTGCATTCCAGGCGGAAGGCTGCTTTTTTGTGCGGGCAGGATGGTCGGGCCAGGTGGGCCTGGTGTGCTGATCTCTTCTTTGACAGCAGCTCCTGGACTTCTAAGTTGTTCTCATCGAACCAATCTCTGTTTTTCTTCGTAGAGAATCCGAGGGTATCTTCAGATGTTTGTAGAACAACAGTTTTGATGCGGTCCCACAGCACTTCAGGAACCAGAGGCGAGTCTCCTAGGCAGCTCGGTTCCTCTAGCCTAGATCGTAGGCTTTTCTGGAAAGCTGCTTTGATCGTGGCAGACTGAAGGCTGCAGACTTTGAGCTTCTTCCTCGGGGCGCCACCTTTCCTTGGTTTTGGCTTAAAGTGAAAGCTGAGTTTGCAGCGGACAAGACGGTGGTCTGTGTGACACTAGGCGCTGGGCATTACCCTGGTGTGAAAGACATATTTTAGGTCACGCTGGCGCACAAGGATGTAGTCTATGAGATGCCAATGTTTTGACCGAGGGTGCATCCAGGTTGTCTTCAGACTGTCTTTCTGCTGGAAGATGGTGTTGGTAATGGAAAGCTGCTGTTCCGCACAGAGTTCAAGTAACAAGCGTCCATTGTCGTTGCAGCTGCCCACACCGTGCCTTCCAAGTATGCCTTTCCAGGTTTCCGAGTCTCTGCCCACTCTGGCGTTGAAGTCGCCAAGGATGACAATCTTGTCGTCAGCTGGGATATCCTGCAGAAGGCTGCGTAGGTCGGAGTAAAACTTGTCTTTATCAGCGGGATCTGCCTGGAGAGTTGGAGCGTACACACTGAGCAGTGTTGTGGTTTGTTGGTCACGAAGTGGTAGACGCATTGAGATGATGCAGTCAGAGTGACCGGTTGGCAGGCTTGCAAGCTTGGTAGCGATAGAGTCCCTGATCATGAAGCCGACACCTGAACGGCGTCTCTCTGTCGCTGGTTTACCTGACCAGTAGAGAGTGTAACCTGTGCCATGCTCCCTCAGACTGCCTTCCTTTGAAAAGCGGATTTCGCTGAGGGCGGCGATGTCAACATCCAGCCGAGCGAGTTTGTGTGCAATTAAAGCAGATCGTCGCTCAGGTCGAGTGCTGTCAGCTGAGTCTAGCATGGTTCTGATGTTCCAGCATGCGAGTTTGAGTCCTTTCCCACCTTTTAAGGCGAGTGGGATGCGCCGTCGATTCTTTGATGTAATTCGACCGCATATGAAGATGCCCGTTGACCGCGGTAAGCCAACTAAGGGAGGAGGAGACAAGCTTTGTTTAGGCCACCTTTTCTAGGCCCATCTCCGTGTCGAGCAAGCAGTGCTGTCCCTAAATAAGGCTGCTTGGTCGCTCAGGGTGCTGCCGGGTGATGATGTCGTTTCCAGGTCATCATCAGACGACCACTTGCGCCTGAGCCACCTGCATGCAGGATTGAGACTGCGGCTGCCAGTGTCATCTTACACCTGCCGAGTTCGCCCCTTTCCCATCGCTACAGGACTTAGTGAGACCGGGGGGGGGGGGGGGGGTAGACGTGAAGATTTCCTTCTTGCCTGCGCAAAGGAGCTTTCAAGTGGAGTGCAGTGTGCGCAGAACTGACCCCACCCTTTAAACCCGGGGTTCGTCTGCCATGGCCTAGCAAGCTGGGACGGTGACAGCGAGGTCCTCGGGCCGTAGGTTTTACATCAGAGTTTCCTTCTCCTAGGTAGACGGTCTTCCAAGGCTGAAGAGATCCACCTTCCCTGCTATTTCAAACCATAGCTGGTAGGCCACAGCCGCAGTCCACAGTAACGAAGTGGCGTGCCTTAGTCCCGAACACTTGGCCGTTGGGTCCTAACGAGACCCTTCCACCCTGGCCGCTGAGTGATGCAGTGTTAACATCACCCCTTCACGTCGTTTAGCCCGCCAGCTGAAGCGGTTTACCGGGGTGTGGCACTGGGAGCCAGACGTCAGAGATTTAGGAGATGGATGAGGACCAGTGTTTCCATCCACTCAAAAATTGAGTGCAGCTAACAGAAAACAAAGGTACTACCTCTACCCAGAGCTCCCTACACCCCAACCTTGTTTGTTTCTATACTCACTATTATTACACTGCTTACATCACATTACTCGATTAATACACTGCTTACCTTTGTAGATACTTGTTTCATTTTTAAATTTCGTCTTAGTGGCCCTAACTCTTTAATTGACAATTTACCCTGATTACTACGACGGCTGAATGGTATTTCTTTTAATGACACGATAGAATTAATTGCGTTCGCCATGACGTTGTTCAAGTTCAACTGGCCTCAACTCGTGAGATGTTCCAACAGTCTCTCTCGTTCTCGTTCTCTTTTTTTATCACATTTGATAAAGATTTTAAAGTAGTGTTTCATTTTTTCTTGTTGTTCAAATTCAAAATTGTTTTAAAATATTATTTGTCACTTAATCTTAAATATTTTTTATAGTGTATGTTTGTTCCCACCAATCGCTGCACAAGTTAAGGATACGTCATACGTATGATGACGTAAGCACGTTAGTGCGAGCCCTCCCGGAACCCATAGAGAATGCATTGCAGCGCCTGGAGTTCGAAAAAAAACATCGTTGAATGTAAGTCTATGGGAACACTCTGGGCGATTCTCAGCCAGAGTGAAATCGCCCAAAAAGAGGCGGTACTCCACAGAACGTGACATCACGCTGATTGGACTATATCCAGAGGCACAGTGACGGCTAGCGTAACTCTGTGCTTGAATGAGATTGTGATTTGTGAATGTGATTGAAAAAGTCCCCTTCACACTTTTGTGGTGCGTCGCCCAATCGCCCTAATGAAGAAACCGCCCCTGACTAAAACATGTCCAGACTGAAGTTGAACTAGACCAAAATAACTGGAACATTTTTAAACTAGTCTTGAACCATATTGTATATATATTGTGATAAACAATTTTATGAAATAAAAAAAATATATTAAAAGTTTCAATTATTAAAAATATGTAAATGTGTAAATTGTGTAATGTTACTCTTTGGTTCTTTCGGTAAAGTCACGTAGGTAGAAAATAATACTGAAAGAACCAAAGAGTATGGATTCCTGCAGTCACAAAAGCTTCAAATCAAGATTGTGTAATGAATGTAATAAATTGTAATTAGGAATAGTTTTTGAAAAATGTGTGTTAAGTGTAATGATTAATAATTGTGATTAAAAAAATTATATTAATGTGTATGTAATTCGGAAGCGATAATGCGTAAAAGTTATCACAAATTATTATTATTGGCTCTGTCGTTGTCTAGGGGTATGTATTATCAATCGTGATAATATCAATGATTCTCATTTTAACAAATAATGATTCTCACTTTAACAATTACATGTAATTATGTCAGGTCTCAGGATTCAGATCTCACCACAGGATATAGTTCTTGTAATTCAGACAATGATGCACGCATTAGCAAAGAAGCACTCACACCCTTTTTTCATCTAAGCAACTTTAATATCAACTTACTCTAACATTCAAAACAGTTATAACCAGAAATTTATAGCAACAACAGTATACATGCAAATACACGTACTCATCCATCTGTATTGAATGATCATAAAAGCAAAAATGGTCAAATCTCACGATCACGTGATTAAAAGAGAACAACAGACAAACACCTCACAATGGCATGTTCGTACGGAATGCGTGTTAAAAATTGTGATATCAAATGGTTATAAAGCATTAACGATCAGATCTCACGATCACGTGATTAAAATAAAACAATAGGCTAATGTCTCATGGTAACATGACAATACACAACTCGTTTGTTATTGTGTGATGCATGAAAGTCCTCTCTATCTCTCCTCCCTGGCTCCTCCCTCCTCTCTTACCTATATAGCCTCTTGTTACAGCTGCCATTTTGCCCACTTCAGCAATTGTTTCTTGCTGTGGTTGTCCCACCTGATGACGGACGCTTGTGTTGCTCCCGGAACGTCGTGAGTTAATAAAATTTATTTTATTTTCTACCTACGTGACTTTACCGAAAGAACCAAAGAGTATGGATCCCTGCAGTCACGAAAACTTCAAATCTAGATTGAAAGCTAAGATTGTTCTTGGCCCACAACCTGCACAAGGTACAGTTAAAAAATTAACCCGTAAAAACAAAGTTTTTCACTATAAATCCTTAATATGCGTGGCGGCTAGAGTCCTCTCGTCCTCTGGCTTGAGATGGCTGCCACCTATGGGTCAGATGATTGTCTGGCAGCATTAAGCAATTGGTAATTAAATATTTTACAAAAATTTCCTAAACAGTGTACATTTTTGGAAAAAATTTCACGAAAATGCATTGTCACGCACAACGAGTCTGTGTGCAAAATGTCAGCTCGATTGGATCACGGGAAGTGGATTAAAAAACGACCGAAAGATTTGCACGGTCCTAAGCAAGCAAGCAAGTGAACTTAATATAAAGGATTTAAAAATTGTGTAAAGCTCAAGGCCGTAATTATAATATATATTGGGGGGGGACACATCCCCCCCCAATATTCAAATATGCTCAAAATGTCCCGCCCAATATATTGCTATAAAAAATAATTGCTATGCTATGTAAATAAAAAGAACTATTTGCTCAACCTTGGCCACAATATCTGGACTTGTCGTCATATAAATCAATGTATAGATTTCTGTTCATATGATTGTGGTTATGGTAGTATTGTATTAATCCCTAACCTCTGCCATTACATACAATGAAACAAGAAATGGTAAAAAAGTAAAAACAGAGCAATGTAATACAATACACTATTAGACATTGTAAAACATAAATAAAAAGTCCATCCCATGTGTTCGTGAATTTTTTTATATTTTAGGCAGGAAATTAGTTATCAAAATTAGATATTTTTCTGGGTTGGGACCCCCAGACACCCTGGAAGATTTGGTTTCCCCCAATGTTGACTCCATGGCTACGGCCTTGGTAAAGCTAATTAATGTCTCATCTTCTATCTTCCCGAAAGATACCTCAAGTCCCACAACGATGTGTAGAATGGCAGGTTTGCTCCACAGGTGGAGTGCGCTCGATCCACACCTAGAGTGTGTCACGGCTCTCGAGTCAGCACGCTGCCAATCAGCCGTTAGCTGCCGCACCACACGCTTGCAGGTTGTTTGCACGCCAGGCTCGATCTGCAGCTGGAGCATGCTGTGGCCATGCGAGCCTGTCAACAGCTTTGGGAGTGGCTTGGTTTGCGAGCACCCTTGGTCGCTCACCCTTACAGATCCCCCGCTGTGCACCAGCCTGCACGTGTCCACACAATCCCGGCCTCTCCACAACTTTCATGCAATGTCAGTCACTGGGCTCGAGCAACGGAACCTTTTCCAGCCTATGGCTTGGACAATCTTTGCCTCTGCAACGCTCCAACGTATTACGAGGGCCAAACCCCGGGGTTTGCCCCTGCAAGACTAACGAATATGATTTTTTTGTATACTGTTATATAGACATTTCTATCTTATTTAATTAATTCCCAAAGACAAATAAAACGCCCAAAGGTCCTCCCACTTTCATGCCCTTCGAGCATGCATCCGTTCAGTCTTAGTTGACCTTTTGTCGTGGCTCCGCAGACATCCTGGCACCTGATGTCATCAACGCCATCCTCCCTTCTTTCGGAGGTCATCCCCAGACTTGTGTGGACAGACCCACTTAATTGCCCCTTGGTGTGGTGTGTGTGTAGTACATGTGTTGAAGTATGAAACGGCCTTGGTTACCCCCCCCCTTAGCCTTAAAATGAACACCTGCTACAGCATGCAATGATACGCACTGGGGAGACAAAGGCAGTCGGGCACGGCTTTGGTTGTCCACTTGAATGCATTGTGTTTGTCTTGTAAAATTGACAAATTAGAATATATAATCATTATCTATTGTGGTCTTGAATGAGCCTTAGGTTCAAGGCTTCAACACGAGCTTCCATAATTATATTATCAAATTTCACATGCTTATCCAAGACCTCATGGAAATTATGTACGGATAAGAGTGATTGGAAAAAGCCAGAACCTGACTAGACTAAACTTGAACTAGACAATAATAAACCAGAACCTGTTTTGACTAAATTTGAACGATACAATAATACACTCGGACCTGTCAAACTAAGCTTGAACCTCCCTAGACCAAGCTTGACCTTGACGAGACTCATACTATGGTACAACACAAAATCCATAATTTAAATTACCATAATATTTTTTTACTAGTGAAATTAAACGTTTTAGATCCATATTTACTTCTGGAAGCAAACCGTGTCTTGAAAGTGATGCTAAATGAGTGTGATCATTTGTTTGTGGTTGCTATGTATTATTCC
>CM025682.1:777110-796124 GCA_014621495.2 Entosphenus tridentatus | reverse complement strand
CATTAAACAAAGACATTCACTTCATCGCGCGCTTACAGATGCGCTTCTGCGGCCGTCTGGAACGCTCTTCTGATATTAGTAAGGCACTGGCGTTGCTTATACCAGAACAATGTTCATTTAAAATGTGTTTATATCCAGCGTCTACTGTAACAACAACGTGTAAAAGTGCACGTGCACAGCTTCTCTGTAAAGTCACTGCCAGTTGAGGGCCTCCTAGTGCCGTGGTAGTTGTGTGGGGTTAATTGACCATACTTCACCACGCTGACCTTTGTGGGTTGAAGGTAGGAAGAGCGTAGATGTGAGAGAAAAAGTGGATTTTGCTGCACTGCCCTCTGCTGCCCATGATATCGCATCACCCCACAGCAGTCTAAATACAGGACTCTAGTAAAACGTATTTGAGGGTCTTGCGTTCGGAAGTATGGCCAACACCATGAATGAGCAAAATGTGGGAGTAACGCGGAGAGCCCATAGAAAGCCAAGTGCATATGAGGAGGTGACACTCGCCACTTCCAACTCCCACCAAAATACTATGCAAGCTCAACCCCACTTAGCTGAGATCGGGTTAAATTGGTTGCAAATGTGATCCAAACACGACCAGCTGCCTTGACGTGGGGAAAAAGCCTGAGGGCCTTGGAGAGGTGATGAGCTGTTTGGGATAGGAGCACCCATACCACATTCCACGGTGGGCAACGTGGTTGCGAGATGTTAACTACCTCGCTTGGTATATAAGAGGTCGTGGGTTCGATCTCAACCCTGACGCCTGTATATTTGGAGTTTGCATGTTCTCCCTGTGGTGGCGTGGATTTTTTTCCAGGTCCTCCGGGTTTTCCCTACATATTAAAAATATGCGTTTAGAGTATTTGGCTGCTGATTTACATTTACACATGACAAGCCACTTCGTTGAGCTATCATTTGTGGCCAGGTTGCTTCTGAAAAAGAGCTATATAGCTCAGTGTGCCTTACCTGGTAAAACAAAAAAATATATGAAAAATATTTTCAGTAGTTTTAAATACCAGTCAGGTACTGGACTCACCCATCGGGGTGCATACCCTGGCTCAGCAGGAGAAGGCGGTGCAGCAAAGTTCGGAAAATTATAGTTTGTCTCCACTTACTGCGATTGTGTTGCCCCCTCACATGCGTGGGTGTTACTCAGGTGTTCTGGTTTCCTTACACATCTATAAACACCCATTAATATTAACTGTCTCCAAAACATATTATTATAAAGAGGACTGTAGACCTTGGGCAATTGTTGAAACTCCTGGTTTACCACCGTGTTTGCTTCCAGCTTGTCTGAAGTTCCTCAGCGATTGTGAGATGCAATTGCACGAACAACACTATATTCAAAACTACAACATTATTAACCCCAACCGTAACAATGATTCGACCTTGCTGTTTAATACGATGTGTGTATATTCGGCACAACTCTTCACCCGCAGGAGCTCCATTTTCTTCCGTCCGTCCAAGAGCAAGTTCTCGCGAGTGGAGCGGCTGTCAAGCTGCGTGTCGCTGCTTTTCCTCATGATGCTCGTCAATGCCATGTGGTTCGAGACGGACAAGGGCCAGGCCAGCACCCCGCACATTGGGCCCTTCACGTACGGCGAGCTCTTCGTCATGATCTCGAGCGCTCTCATGGAGGTCCCGATCAGCATCCTTATTGTCCAGATCTTCCGCCACACGGGCAACAAGCCCTGGAAGAAGGCGGGCGGAGCAGGAGGGGGCTGCACGTCGCAGCAGTTCCCGCATTGGACCTTGTACATTGCCTGGACGCTGGTGGTTCTGGTAATCGGGACGAGCGGTTTCTTCACCATCCTCTACAGCATGGAGTGGGGCCCCGAGAAGGCCAACCGCTGGCTCGTGCTCTTCCTCACCTCCTTCTGCATATCCGTCATCCTCATTCAGCCCATTAAGGTTGGAAAGTAAAATTATTTATAAAATGTTGGTTAGATTTTTTAATTTCTTTTTTCACATGCCAGACTCACTCTGGTCCCAGGGAGAGGTTCCAGATGCACAGTAGCACTATTGTGACAGTGCCTGGCGCTAACACCATAGTTACACCCTTAACGTTACTACATAACTACGAATTTTTCTTTTTTTTTACCAAAATATAGTGTAAACGAAAACACGAATTAAACAGTTTGCATCAATTAAGTTTACATGTAAACAGAGGCGCCCGGGTGGCACAGATCATAGCAGGCCACTCAGATGAGAAACCAGTCCATAGTTTACTTATCTTGAAAAACTGCGACTGAAAGTATGCACTCCGCAAAGCCCGTGTGGAGGATGGGTTCTATAAGAAATACTTTTATGTTTTTTACATGTGTAATAAAGGACTATGACGACACACAGCTTGGTCTCCGTCTCTGTCTTTATTCTTGTTATGCCGCTCACACTCCGCCGGTCCTGATCGTGGATCGGCTGTTCCATTGGCACGCCCCGCACGCTCTTTCCATCAATTGCACTCCCGCACACCGTTAGCTGACGGTGTGCTTGGAGCCGTCTCCAGCCACGTGGCCAATGGCGCTGGAGACCTTCCGTGGCTCGACGTGGTCCCACTTCGAGTCTATCCCAACTCCCTCGAGCCTCTTCCGGATCCCCCTTATATTCCCCTCTCTCGTCATCCCGTCTCCACCTTCCACCACGCCCTTTCCGAACCTTCCAGATCACGCCCTTCACTTAGCGCCCCTCCCGGCTCCACCCCTCGGCTCCGCCCCTAATCATCCAGGCATCCGATTTGACCGGAGGTGGGCGGCGGACCTCCCCATACGCCCACCTTACTGGGTCCCACCCCCAATACTCCGAGCCGTCCGAGTGGCCCATAGCTGTGCTTGCAACCTCGCTTACGCTCGCACAACATCCCCCCCCCCCCCCCCCCCCGGTGTAAAAGACCAGCCGTCCCGGCTGAATCAGGATCAGACATATTGCGAGCGACAGAGTTACCGCACGAACATGAACAGACATAATGGGACAGTACAATAACAACAGCAACGATTAACGAAAGGGAAGGGATTTGGATCTAGTACGGAACGCCGGCCCGTCCGTCCCATGAGCCGGCGCCCTCGCTGACTGCAATCTGGACGGGGTTGGAAGAGCGGCGGAACCAGAACCGTCCGCCGCTGGTGGAGGCCCGTTTGATGCCGGAACCTGTGCATCAGGTATCAGAAGAGCAGCGGGATCATCACACTCCACCCCAGGCGGAGACTCGTCCAGCCCAGAATCCCGTACATCAGGGAGAGCGGGTACCGGAGCTCCTTCCAACTGCAACCTCGGCGGGGTTTGAGGAGCGACGGAATCAAGATCTTCTGTCGCTGGTGGAGGCCCGCCCGGTGCAGAATCCTCCAGTAGGATCACTGACGGCACGCCTACAGGAGGCATGACAGACGCACTCGAAGGTTGAACAAGCAAGGGTGGTGGCGCGTCGGACGCATCAGACACCGGCAAGGCAACATTAGGAGATGACGCATCGACTCGAGGGGCAACGTAGGGCTTCAATTGGGACGTGTGGACATACCAATGGCGCGACCCCACCCGGACGTGTGTGGATTGGGGACTAGGAACCGCAATCAACACCACCGGACCTTGTCAGGGCTTGTGTAATTTAGGTAAGGTCCCCACTGGCACCTGTGGGCAGTGGAGCCAGGCCAGGTCCCCCACACTCCACAGCGACGTGCGAAGGGAGCGCCGGGCACACCGTTTGTTCCGGGCCTGGGTCTTTGCCATAGCCAATTGGGCCGCATCTTGCGCTTCCATAATGCGATGAACGGAGTCGCGAAAATAGTCGGGAAGGGTTTTCTCAGGACCCTTTGCACGTGTATCGAACCGTACGTCAATAGGCGGCACATTCTCGCGGCCGTACATTAAAAAGAAGGGCGAATACCCCGTGGACACATGTGGCGCCATCCGGTAAGCCGAGAACACTCCAGGAATATGCAAATCGCAATCGGCCTGCTTCTCGCTAATCATATGGCAAAGCATGGCCAACAGGGTTCGGTTCAACCGCTCAACCATCCCATCCGTCTGTGGATGGTATGGTGAAGTCCGGACCTTCTTGGTGCCCAAAGCGTCGCACACGTCCCGCAACAGTTTTAATGAAAAGTTGCGCCCCTGATCTGTGAGTAATCGTTCTGGCGCCCCCTTGTCCATCACGTATCCGTATAAAAATGCATCCGTGATGGACGCCGCCGTCTGGTCGGGCAAGGGCCAAGCCATCGCCCACTGCGAAAAATATTCCACCCCGACCAACAAAAACTTGTTCCCCCGAGCGGATGGAGGAAATGGCCCAAGAATATATAAGGCCACCAACTCGTTAACTCGCGTCACTTTGATCGATTGCAACGGAGGAACATAAGGCTGTTTAGGCGGCTTCTGACGAGCACATTCTGAGCACGATCGAATGTGTTCGACGACGTCAGTCGTCATTCCGTGCCAGAAATAATCGCGTTGCAACGTCAACAAGGTCTTCTGCACACCAAGATGCAACAACTATTCAGCGTGCAGGACCCGAACCAATTCATACCGCAGTGGCAACGGAACGACAAAGCCCTAACGGCCTCGCAAATCCTCCCTCCATACCAGCAATCCATCCCGGAGAGCCGCCCCAGGCACCCCATCCGACGACGAGCACCCCTTAGACTTGCCCGCCTGGCCCCGCAAAGCTGCAAGCGAATCGTCCAACAATTGTTCACGGACCCAAGCGGAACGCGGCAAGTTCAAAACCCAATCAGCCGGCTCAGGACAGGTCGAGTCCGCGGACTTCTCCACCGCGGACATGACAGGCCGAAGTGGCTGAGGGGGCCGCGTGCACCGATTTGTGCCTGAGGCACACGCGCAGGCGGAAACATGTGGCAGCCGAGAGAGCGCATCCACGTTACCGTGACGAGAACCCTTACGGTACTGAACATCAAACGAGAACTCCTGTAAAGTCTCCAACCATTGCGACAGCTGTCCCGAGGGCTGGTCGACTTTCAAAGAGTATTGCAAGGCCGCATGGTCCGTGCACACCATGAACCTCCTGCCGTATAGGTAAGGCCAATATTGGCGAACAAAATGAACGATAGCCAACAATTCCCGCCGGGGAGAGAACGCGGCTCCCGTATGCCACAATGCGTTCAACGCCGCCCTTACACTGAGATAGGACAGCACCAATGCCCGTATCACTGGCATCCGTATCCAAAATAAAAGGCAATGAAAAATCAGGGTAATCCAGCGTCGGTGCGGATGCCAATCGATTGCGTAGGCCGTGAAACGCCTTCTCCTCCTCCGGCCCCCATTTGAACCTCTGATTTTTCGCCGTGAGGAGGTGCAGCGACCTAACGATCGAAGAAAAATTTGGCACATTTACGGTAATAGGATGCGAACACAATGAATCGGCGTACGTCCCCCACCGAAGAAGGAGTAGCCCAATCCCGAACACACGCCGTTTTGTCCAGGTCCGTGGCCATTCCATCCGGGCTGACAATGTGACCCAAATAGCGCACGGAATGTTGCAAGAGGTGGCACTTTTTGGGTTAAGTTTCAAATTCGCGGAACGCATCCTAGCAAAAACGGTCTGCAATCGCTGAAGGTGTTCCTCGAACGTACGGCTGAACACAATGACGTCGTCCAAATATATCAGGCAGGTGACCCACTGGAGCCCAGTCAACACCAGTTCCATCAACCGTTGGAATGTAGCGGGAGCGGCATTCAATCCCATGGGAAGACAATTAAACTGAAAGAGCCCCTGCGGTGTATGGAACGCCGTCTTTTTCCTCGATGACTCGTCAAGGGGGAGCTGCCAGAACCCAGAGGAAAGATCGAGGGTCGAAAAAAATCTCGCCCCAGACAAGGCATCGAGGGAATCGTCCATACGCGGCAGGGGGTATGCGTCCGCCACAGATACCTTATTCAGTCTCGGAAATCAACACAAAACCGAAGGCTACCATCCCTCTTTTCACCAGAACAACAGGAGCACCCTATGCGCTAATGGACGGAGAGATTATGTCCGCGGCCAGCATGTCGTCCACCGCACCGCGGACATGATCCCTCTCCGAGGGGCTCAACTGGTGCGGCATCATACGTATAGGGGTAGCTTCCCCGGTATCAATGTGATGGGAAAGCAGCGAAGTGAGTCCCAGGTCGAAATCATTTTTGCTAAACACATCAGAGTATTTTGACAACAGCGTACGGAGCGCGGACTTCTGGTGTGTAGTCAGGGATGTGTTCTCCTGACACAACTCGGCGATCCATCGATCGTCCAATGATCCTGCAGCTGTAACTCCCGCCACAAGTCCCTGACGACCAGCCTCAGCATGGGCCGTGAACGTGGTAGTAGCATGGGCCAAAACCGTGCCGGCCGCCACCACAACAGTTTCTGCACCCCCGTTCAGATCTTGCAAAAATAGGGGTTGACCCGGCCGAACAATCGTCTGAGCTGCAACCAGCGCTAGGCCGCTGGTCGCAGTGTTGGACGGCGACAGCAGCACGCCCGCCACCCTGTCAACACCAGGCACAGGCTTACGATAGTGCAGGGGAACGGGCATTTGCGATCCCGAAGGAATTTCAACAGAGATGTCAGCCAGCGCCTGCACCGGAAGGACTGGTTCTGAACGGGCCCATGGTGACGGCAAAAAGTACACCCTACGTCCTGCCGGCAACTCAATGCAACCCTGATCCACCAGAATTTTTATCGCCATTTTATCAAGGAAATCAGTACCCAGCAGGCAAGGTACAGCGAGGGACCTGGAAATCAACACCGTCCCCGAAGTTGATACGTCCCCAATGGAAATGTGAGCATCAACCTGGCCCACAATGCCCATACTACCCCCGTTAGCCGCAATACATGCATTGAACGCCGGACGTACCCACGACGCAGAAATGGACAGAAGATGGAAAATTACATCAGAGATGATAGTGGCCGAGGCGCCCGAATCTACCAAAATTCGCAAGTCCACCCCTTGAATAGAGCTCGGCACGGTAGAGGACCCCGTCGTGGCCACGACCACTCGACGAGCCAATTTCCGCCACTGCGTTACCGTACGAGGCGACCCGACGACGGACCCCCCAGCAGTACGGGCCCAAAAATCACACGCAGGCAACGATGAATGAAGTGACAGGCCTTGCCGGGTGTCCGATGCATACCGACTTGCCTGACAAGGCTCACCACCCGACGTCGATGGCGTGTCCTCCGGCGGGAACTCCAGATGAGGAGGTGGATGAGGTCGACCCCGAGTCGGCCGCATCGAAAGCACACCATGTCGGCCCACCGGCTGGCCCCCCCGACGTCTTGGCGAGGCGCCGATGAGGGCACGGAGCGTGTCATCGCTCCCCTCCGTGGAACCCAATTGCCTGTTGCCGCAGTGAGGTCGCCAGGCCCCATGTCGTCTGGAGTGAGGACAACCCGCGACGGTGCCCATCCTACGGGTTCCCCATCAATGGCCGGATCACCCGTCCAGGCGGCCATCTGCGCCCAGCGGCGCAAGTTGAATTGTGCCTCGGGGCACTTGGCCGCCAACCGGGAGGTTAGCGGCTCGTGGCCGCACACGGGCATAGGAATGGCCAGGTCTTTGGACAGCTCCAACATCTTGCCGAGTAACAATGGCTCCAGCAAATCGGGCTTAGTGTCCGGGTACGCGGCCATGGCCAGCGCAATCAGAGTGCCACGGTAGGCTACGGGCGATTCCTTCGGCGCACGATTGCGTTGGACGAGCCTACGGTGAGTGTCGGATGGAGGCTCGTAGGCCTCCGCCATCTCGTCAAAAGCCCCCCGCAGCGTCGCCTTCTTCTCAGCCGGAATGGAGCAGAAGAACTACAAGGATGCATCATCCAGGAGCGTCGGTAGGGCCTCCAACGCCTCCTCCTCCGTCCACCTGGCGGAGCGGACGGCCGATTCGAAGCGCCACCCCCGGACGCAGCTGCACCACGTGGCGGGGACAAAATGGCGGCCTCCCCCGATTCCGTTGTGGCATCGCCCAAGATGGCGGCGCCCTGCCACGTGTCGGTGATGGCGGGAAGCCTCGAAGAGGAGGCGATGGTGGAAAACTCGGACCCTCCCGAAGACTCCCCATACCGCGGCCCAACGCGTGGTTGTCCTGGCCCCGTCGCGACCAGGGTCACCAAGTTCAGCAAAACAGCCCACAGCGAGTCAATCTGCTCCACCACGCGCCACCAGCCTTCCTCGGCACCCGAAGACGGAGACGGCCTGGCTCCATCGATGACATCTTGCACCCCAGCAGAGTCGCCCGTCACCGTCCCATCCGTGCCTTCCGCGCCCGGGACCGCCACATCACGAGGAAGATCGTCGTCATCATCAGAAGAAGGTGTCGGTTGATTTTTTTTTTAGATGCTTAGACATCTCGAGCTGCTTCTGACTCCAATGTAATAAAGGACTTTCACGACACACAGCTTGGTCTCCGTCTCTGTCTTTATTCTTGTTATGCCGCTCACACTCCGCCGGTCCCGACTGTGGACCGTCTGTTCCACTGGCGCGCCCCGCGCGCTCTTTCCATCAGTTGCACTCCCGCACACCGTTAGCTGATGGTGTGCTTGGAGCCGTCTCCAGCCAAGTGGCCGATGGCGCTGTAGACCTTCCACGGCTCGACGTGGTCCCCCTTCGAGTCTATCCCAACTCCCTCGAGCCTCTTCCGGATCCCCCTTATATTCCCCTCTCTCGTCATCCCGTATCCACCTTCTACCACGCCCTTTCCGAACCTTCCAGATCACGCCCTTCACTTAGCGCCCCTCCCGGCTCCGCCCCTCGGCTCCGCCCCTGATCATCCGGGCATCCGATTTGACCGGAGGTGGGCGGCGGACCTCCCCATACGCCCACCTTACTGAGTCCCGCCTCCAATACTCCGAGCCGTCCGATAGGCCCATAGCTGAGCTTGAAACCTTGCTTACACTCGCATTACACATGGAAGATGGATCATTTAATTGAAGATCAATTGTCTGCTCATTTATTGTTCAAAACTTTTCACGAGAGACATGTTTTAGTTGATGGAATAACCCATAGAGATGACAATACCTCTTTGGAAGAGCCACAAAGCCCAACTTTCCCCCCCCCACACTGTCATACTAATGCCCAGTAGCAGGCCAGTGCTGCATATGCCTTGTACCACAGAGAGATAGCTGCCCACGGGGATCTCCAATGCTAGACGGCAGCAGGGAACTAGAATGATTGAGATGTGAGGCAAGGTGCTATGAGTTACTGAGGCATTTAAGTGCGATATTCATGCAAACCCTAATACATTTATGATGACGATAATGATGATGTCAATGGCTTATGTTAAGTCATTGTGTGTGTTTGTACATATATTTGTATTAATACATTCCATGGATGGACCTTAGCATGGGACTTATAGGGGTTGAGAAATTATGGGTACAGCTTTTCTTTGTGCTGCCATCAGAATGACCAACAAATCAATATTGCACACGGATTGGTGAATACAGTACTAGGCCCCCATTGGTTTTATATCTCAAAGTGTATGTATTTTCTGGTTGCTTGAATGCTTGTGTGTACATACTATAAAACACTTGTTTGAATGCAGGTGATCGGACTGTCTATGTTGGGTGCCATTGTGGCAAAAAAAAAGCAGCAATACGAGGACCAGGACACCCTGGTCTACCTGGAGGACAGAAATTTACCTCGCCTGGTCACAAAGCACGAGAGCAGTATGGGTTTCCCACCACACACACGCACACACAAACACCTCCGGGTTTTCCACCACACACAAGGACACACCTGACAGCGCTGTGCTAATCATGAGAATGGGGTTTGGCGCACTACCCTGATAACATGATTACATCACTGCAAATACTAGAGCAACAAAGCACTGCATAGATTGTCATGGTGGTGCTGTGCAGCTCTTACGCGTGTTTTTGAATCGTACTGCGTGCTGTTTGGCATGATATCCGACATTTCGCTCAATGTGCCATGAGCTTGTTCAGGATCTAAAGGCCCTTCTGTCAGCGGTGGTGCAGGCAAGCATCTGCAAGGACTGCAACTTTGTTTTTTTGCAACACAATTAATAATACATATAAATAAGTATTGTAATACATATAAATAAGTATTGTATATTATAATCTTATGACAATTATTAACCCTCAAATGTCGGTGGGTTATTTTTCC
This sequence comes from Entosphenus tridentatus, assembly GCA_014621495.2. NCBI lineage: Eukaryota > Metazoa > Chordata > Hyperoartia > Petromyzontiformes > Petromyzontidae > Entosphenus > Entosphenus tridentatus. The sequence goes on along the minus strand of CM025682.1, from coordinate 786,025 downwards.
AGTGTATTCCATTTGTTCCAAATGTGTTCTCGGCATGATCTCAGACTACAGAAGTACCCTCACGGATATCTTGCAGAGCAGAGCAACCGTTCTTTTTGAAGAACGGCCCAGAGAAGTGGATACCATAGAGCTTCATTACTTCATCTTGGAGAACAGCCCGTAGAACAACAGCCACGGCATCAGGATTCCTCCATCCAGCAGTGGATTGACCACTGGATGTAACTTATAACGTGTGTTTTCAGAGAGTATGAGTGTGTTTGTTTCTATAGGCTCGACAGAGTTCCTTCTCGTGGAGGCCTTCTGCCAGCAGACATGCGCACGAGCAATTGCAGGGCTGCACCTTTACCGTTTTACCTTTGTCTGCAGACCTGGAGGATGATGCTGTCGAGCTTCCGGAGCTGGACTACATAACGGGCCCTCCTCCGGCAGAGACTCTGGTCGAGCTCCGCGAGGCGGTCGGCCAGGAGAAGGCGGCCTCCTCTTACCTCAAGGAATTCGCCATGTACCTCGCGCTCATGTCGGTGCTGCTGGTCATCGTGTACACGCGCGTCGACGACCACACCTTCCTGATGCACCGCCTGCTGAGGAGAACCTTCACCGATGGCTCCTTCGATAAGGCAAGCAGCATTTTCCCCATGACAGCAGCGGCATTCCATCGCTGACAGTAATAATAACACAGTCAACCCTCTCTATCCACGAGGGTTACGTTCGTGATAAACATTCACGAATGCAGACTTTGTGAATGCAGAAACCTTGTTCCAATGTGAAAATTTGGGTTACATTCCTGGTACGAGTGAATATGAGGGAAATAGTAAATGTTTAATAACAAGGACTGCAATAAAAACATAAATTTGAAAGAACTATGTTTTTTCATTACCTTTGATGATGATGATGGTTTGACGATGGTGGAGGTGGTAGTGAATAATTCAGGAGATGCAGGTGTTTAATAACAATGCACAGTTATCATTTTAGCACTTTGGGAGCACTAGCTGCAACACTTTCCCTAATTGCAATCACCTTCTGTTTAATGGACCTCACAGTCGACTCGTTTATTTATCTATATATAAAAAGGAAATTTGTGAATGTGTGCCTGTTCAAAATGTTTAGCGTACTTCCCGACATGCAACACACTTGAAATTTGCCATGTGGGTACTTTCCAGACTGTACACCATGCAAAAATGATAAAAATAGACTTTTGTATTTTTTGGGGGGGTGGCGCAATAATGCATATATTTTGCACGGCAAGTGAGCTGTGACGTCACATCTGTCACGTGACCCATATGCGGAAGCGTAACGCAGTGTGCCTGCTCATGTCACCCCCCAACCCTCCGCAGGTAAAGTGAAATACAGATGTGTTGCAGATCTAAGGCGTTCTTCACGTGTCTGCAGCAAGCGCGTGTATGTGTACCTATGGACGCGCGCATGTGTGTGGGGGGGAGCGGTAGTGCAGTGGTTAGCGTGCTGCGTTACGAACCCGGCTACCCGAGATTGATTCCTGCTCACGGCCACCACCAGTGACGATTATTTGAACCGATCATGGGCCTCCCCTAGGTCGACTAAGTCTCAAACGAGTAACTGGTGTGGTGTGTGAACATCGCCGGGCGTGGTGAATCCAAGTCCCGAGCGAAGCCGGGTAGTAAAGCTAGTACTGTATAAATGACTTGTGGACAACTGGGCAAATTTATCATAGAGTTGACCAGAACATGGCAATATATTTTAAGGGCAAAGCCTTTTTACTATGGCAAGAACTTCACATGCCATGCACACATCCGATGATTTCAATTCATGTGGCATCATCTTACGTAATATGTGAGTCTTCTCGGGACGTAAAAAATCCCGGATTTTGTCAGTTGCCAAAATCATACACCACTCAAGACGATGCATTTTTACATGTTTTTTCCTCTTCCCAGTCTTGTGAGATTTTCTTCTCCTCATATGTTCTGTTTTTTTTGTGTCTCAGAGGTGAAAAACTGTAGGTTTAACCCTGTCTATCTTCTGTTGGTGCAGATGATGGACCAGAAAGACTTGTGGAAGTGGCTGAATTCAAAAGTGCTGCCTAACCTGTACCCGGAAGTAAGACAGGCGCCAGCAAAGGCTTCTGGGATCGCTTTCCTGGCAGCTCTGGAAAGCTACCGAGTGGGGCCTCTGCGCCTCCAACAGTTCAGGAAAGCCAAAGGTGCAGCGGTTGGCAGATAGGCCACAAGCATGATGTCGCATGGCCGAGCGGTGTTATGTTTGCCATTTGTTGCAGAGGTTTGTTGTGTTAGCCCAGCGGCTACCCTGGTTAATAATTTGGGTGTTTTAACCAACAACTACCCACTATTTACTTCAGATTTTACTTGAATGATTCCTTATTATTATAAAATGAGTGGTCCGCATATGCCAACACCCTGGCCTAAATTAATCAATTAAAAAAATCTCGCTAAATACCTGTGTCTATAAAACCCACACACTATACTCGTCTTTGAGACATAGCATCGTTGTGACAGCTTGCACTCTTGAAAAAGGTGCACATATCAAATATACTCACGATTTGATTATTTGATATGCATTTGTCGTTTTCACAGTGCAGATTTCCAAGCTAATATTGTCTGCAGGATTGCCTGTATTGACTGATCCGTTATCATCTCATTCGATATTGCGCTTGAACCCAGACTTATATATGTACGTATGTTGATCTTTTGCGCTGCACGTAGCCAACTGTGCTCATCGTAGGTGCGGAGGAAGGACAACAAACCAAACACAAGAAGCTGTTCTATAGAAATGAGTTTTCAATTTAGATTTAAAGTAATATCTTCAGTAGCTTCCTAATAATATCGGAAAGAAAAGAGCGATCCAAACGGTCGCAGAAGCCCATCTGAAAACGCGTAATGCAGTGACCATCTTTGTTCGATGGTTCGCCATAAGCCACTGCGAGGATGAACGGAGTGTGCGTGATAGTTTATGCTACTTAACGTAATCAGCAAGATATTGTGGTTCATTTGCGGCAAGCACTCTGTGTGTAATGTGTGCGACCTTTTGTTTTCGTTCAGCAACCGGAAGCCAATTCAGCTCAGAAAGCACCGGACGGACATGGTCGGATCTTGTAGTACCTTTGACACGTGTCAAAGAATCTGTACATGCTGTAGCCTGCGAATGTTCTTGTCAGGTGTCCCACAGATTAGTAATTTGCAATAATCGAGCCTTGTCAATATTATGTTATATGCCATCGTGTTGGCTAGGTCACAACTCAATAGTGGGCGAATGTGTCATAAATCCCTAATATGAAAATTGCAGGACCTGACCATATTTTGCACGTGGTGATTAACCGACATGTCCTGGTCGAGTATGGTGCCGAGGCTGTTTAGATGAGTGGAAAACTGAATCCTGGAGTCGGCCACTGCCACACCTGATCCTCGCACATATGTTTGTCTGAATCCAAGTGCCAACGAGCAGAACCTCCAATTTTCCTGGATTAAGCAGGATTTAGTTTCGTGTAAACCACAGGTCCACCACTCGTGTGCAATCTTCTAGATCACCGAGGCTCTCCATATCTAACTTTGACTTCACTGTGTTGTACAATTGTGTATCATCAGCATACTTGATGTCATATGCCGAGATGACATCGGCGATCGGAGAGACGTATGTCGAAATAGGGACGGACACCTGTGGTACGCCAACTAAGCACTGCATAGGCAATGACTGTTCATCACCCAGCTTAACGAACTGTGATCAAACACCCCAGAACCGTACCTGATACACGAAGCCTTTACCTTAGCTGCCCAATGAGTATCTCATAGTCCATGGTGTCTAAGGCAGCTGAGGGATCAAGGCTAGCCATAGCTGTGGCACATTTGTCATCCATGATCTTATAGAGGTCATCAGTGATCTTTAGTAGAGCCGTCTAAGTGCTATGGAACTTCCGGTACGCCGACCACAACAGGTTGAGTCTGCCCATCACAGCGGCGTGGGGAAGTAACTGCTTCAGATAATGGTGCTCTATGACCTTTGAAATCATACGTAGGTTTGAGATCGGGTGATAGTTTGCGGGGTCACCATGGCTCAAGCCAACTTTTTTGAAGAGCGGTGTCAGCTGTGCCATTTTGGACAGGTCTGGGGAACAGCCCTCGCTGAATGAAAAGTTTGCCAAGTGGACAATCAGCGGGGCAAGCACATCTGAGCAGGATTGGAGAATTGATGTATGTATGTGTGTATGTTAAACTTATTTTAGACTATATGTAGCCAACCATGCCAATCGGAGTATGAATGTAGTTGAGTGGCAATTGTCTTATTTGGCAGCTGTGCGATTAACATCAAGACCTCTGCCACCGATCAAACTCATGGCATACCGGAATAATGCTTTGCCTTCAAGTTAGAAACTGCCATCTTGATCATCGCTATTGTATTGGCGAAGAACGTTGCAAGACTATGCATAGACCGGGTTGACTAGTTGCGTCACAAGTCACGAATCGACTCATTGACGCACAGTGCATAGACCATTCTGCGAGACTTAATAATGAGTCCATTGATAAATCTGCAGGTCGCTCTGTAAGAGAGTCAGACGTTTTTAAAACTAGTTTTCTTCCAAAGATGATCCAGCTGCCTCTGGGTCTGCTATACAGCAGTTGCCTCCAGTGATAGCCAGTTATTGAGCGCTTTCCCTGTTCCATTTGTGCTTGTTCAGATGGATACGAGTTCATCAAGAACAGCAGTGATCTCATTTTCTAATTGAGTTGCAAATGAATCGACTGTCGTTGCAGGATTTAGATATGCCGATAATGACCAGATATTCTGATGGAAAGCATCGTGGACCAGTCATTTCCAATCTCTATGTAATGGGTTCATTTAGGCGCACACACTTCTTGGGAGGCAACACTCATTTATTAATGAACACAACGGTTACTCAACAGTTACTCTTACTCTACACATAAGGTGGTGACCACCGACCTACTCTACCTAACACACACTTGTCTCTTAGCTACTCCAGCGTGACCCAGCCAGGTGGCTGCTGGCGGTCTGCTCACTGTAGGCCTTCTCTTCTTGGCATCTTCATGAGGCGTCTTTATTCTCTGCAGGAACAGCCCCGAACCTCCTGAGGAGGCCACTTATATGGGGCTCGGCGTGCCCGGGCCCCACCCCGGTCACGTCTCCCTTCGAGCACCCTCTCGAAGCCCCCCTGCTGTCCATGTGCCCCCCCCCGAGGGCCCCCTGGACCCCCGGCCCCCACTGGGATCTGGTCACGTGTCCAGCACCGGCCCTGACGTCATTCCCGCCTCCAGCCGGGATGACGTCATGTGTGTGTGTCGACCCACGTGGTAGTAACGCTCCCGGAACAGTGACGTCATACGTGTGCGTGTGTACACAGTAATGATACCACAATCATTACATCACCCTCCCCCATGTAAAAAAACAGCCGTCCTGGCTGTGACAATACAGAAAAACAGTGTGCCTCCAACAACAACATCAATAAATAACCGGCGACGATAATAATTACCGCGAGAACATATGTACATGCACCGAGAGGGGGTAAAAGGAAGAACGTTTGGGATGAGGGGAACAAACAACAACACATGTACACCGAGAAGAACTGGTCAACCCGCTTATCCCTCAGCACAGCCCACCCATAGCAAATTGTACGCACGCACCGACATATGAAAGTCACTGTTTGACAATGGCATAGGCAATCAACAAGGTGTGAGAGTCATGCACAGCGGCCAGTCTTCGAACGAGTTCGCGTGGCTGAGCCCCCAGGGGAGGCAAGCACGCTCTCCTTGGAGGTCCTGGGGGAACTCGAAAAAGGCCACGGCCCCTCCCCAGGAGTTGGGTAACAAGATGAGCAGGAGTGATGTACGGGCGCTCCACTTCCCCCTTCAAGTCCACATCCGGTCAGCACAACCGGCGACTCCAAGGGCGGCAGGTGCAGGAATCCTGTGAAGAGAAGAACCACCTCCTGAGGCACAGCACCACAAGCCCTCGCCTCAGCTCGTCGGACACAACAGCCACCCGGCCCAGGGAAGTGGAGATGATCTATTCCGCCCGGCGGAAGGAATAAAAGAAGTCGCACCCGTCGCATCGTCCGCGGCTTCCAACCACTTTCGGTAACGCAGCGGAATAATAATTTGTGAGCCTGATGGTACTTCTTCCATGACAGCAACAATCACATTAAAAGCGTTTCCTGGGGGTGAACGGCCCAGCAGGGACGGCAGGAAGGACATTCTACGGCCCCCTGGCATTTCCAAGCAACCTTGATCGACGAGTATTTTAACGGGCATCTGACGAAGGAAATCGGTGCCCAATAAGCATGGGATGGCCAATGAACGCGAGATCAAAACTGGTCCCACCGCGGTAATATTCCCTATAGCAATGCGCACATCTACTCGCCCCAAAATACCCATGCTACCCCCATTCGCAGCAACGCATGCATCGTTAGCCGGTCGGATCCGCGACGTAGGAATGGACAGGAGATGAAAAATAACATCGGAAATTATGGTTGCAAACGCGCCGGTGTCCACCAAAATACGGACATCGATCCCATCGATAGTACCCCGTACCGTCGAGGACCCCGACGTGGCTGCCACCACCCTTCGAGCCAATTTTTTTCCATTGTGTAACCGAGTGTGGCATCGACCCAGGTGACCCACAATTCCCTTCAGGAGTGCAAACATGGGTGCGAGTGGATGCGTGATGTGTCAAGACCTGCCGGGTGTCCGATATGTGCCGACTTGCCCGAGGGTGCCGTGGATCCGCATCCGGTGGAGGAGATGGAAGTCGGCCCGACGGGAGCTGAGGAGGTTGAAGTCGGCAGCGGCAGTCCTGGGCGAAATGGCCTCGTCGGCCACACTTGAAACATGTGGCCGCTGCCACCCGGCGGTTGGTCGCCCCGGTCCCTGCTCGTAGACGTCTGGCCCCATCACGCTGCTCGCGTGGCCGGCGTTTCGGAACCCAACGAGGAACGGCTGCCATCACCTCGTCGTCGCATGAGTCGTTGGAGCCGTGGACAACACGACGTGGAGCCCATCCCAACGGTAGCCCGTCTATCTCAGGATCTCCCGTCCATGCAGCCATCTTGTCGCAGTGTTTGAGGTTGAACTTGGCGTCCAAACAGCGTGCCGCCCATCGAGACGTTAGCGGTTTGTGGCCGCACACGGGTAATGATATATTAAGTTCCTGGGACAACTAAATCATTCTAGAAAGGATGAGAGGATCCAGGAGATCGGCTGACGAATCGGGGTAGGCGGCCATGGTAAGCGCCAACAGCGCCCCTCGGTAGGCCAAGGGCGATTCATCCACTCCTCGACGCCGCTGCATGAATTTCCTGGTAGCCGCAGTCGGCGGCTCGTAGAACTCCGCCATTTCCGCGAAGGCGTCACGCAGCGTCTTTTTCTTACTCGCCACGATGGAGCAGAAGACTGCCAAGGAGACGTCGTCCAATAGCGTGGGCAGAGCCTCCAGCGCTTCTGCCTCCATCCATCGCATCGACCGAAAGGCTGACTCGAACCGCCACGTGAACGTGCTCCAGTCGCCCCCGGCAACAAATTCTTTAATTTGAGGAAGGCGATGGCTGCGGTGAATGTCCGCGGCCTCGGGCGTGTCAGATCCCGCTCCCCGCGCAGCACGCGGCTCCGTCAAGATGGCGTCCGGCGGCCGCGTGGCAGCAGCCCCGCCCAAGATGGCATCCGGCGGCCCCGTGGCAGCAGCCCCGCCCAAGATGGAGGCCTCCCCCTCCGCGGCAGGAGTAATGGCGGACGGCGTTTCCCGCTGAAGATCTTGGTCATCGGCCCTTGGGTGAGTTCCATGCGGCCGACCGAGGGCCGCTGATGACGCGACCGCCATTGCAAGATTTAGCAGGATCGCGCGGAGCGACTCTATCTGCTCAGCCACCCGACGCCACCCCTCGTCCGCAGCCGGAGATGTCGCCTCGCCGGCCTGTCGTCGATGCGCGGCGTCGGGGAGAGCGGCAGACGGCAGTAGAGGACCCGTGGCTCCCAGCAGCTCGTCCTCGTCCGCATCGACCTCTTCATCCGACGGAGGATCCGGTGGGTTTCTTTTCTTGAGGTGCTTGGACATTTTCTAATAATTGTCCAAACGGTCTCAAGAGGCACTTCTGTCACCAATGTAATAAAGGTCGTGGAAGCGACTTCTGGAATCCGATCTTTATTTGTCTTTCGTTCACAACACTCCTATCTCACTCCTTCACGCTGCTGACAGACAGCGTGAGAGGGATAGAGAGAGAGAGAGACACGCGCGGCCACGTGGCAGCCTAGACCCCGCTCCAGCGTGGCCTCACCCTCCGTTCGTTCCAGATCTGACCACGTGTTGTTCGTCTCCACCCCTTTTAATACCCGGGTCACGTGGTACCTTTCAACCAATCCTGGTTAACCTCTATGAAATCTTCTAGACTCCATCGTACGCTCCCGGGACCACGCCCCTGACTCGTCCCGCCATTGGCTGTGGCTAAAGCCAGCAGAACCAATCCTCTACTTACAGATGTCACCTTCCCATTACGTCAGGGCCACACCCCTAGACTTCTCCTCATTGGCTATGGGCCAGGACCGGCAGAGCCAATCATCGTAACGAGGTGTGATCCATCAGCAACCCGGATATATCCTCACATTACACTTCAGAGAAGGGAGGTGCAATCGGAGAACATAATTAAATACAAACAAAAATGTGGTTAAAATGTGACTGAAAACATTAAATCTGCTTAAAAAAGAAATCCAAATTAAAAATTAAGTAAATAAGAATACAATAAAATAACGTTCACAATTGACTTCTCTTGAATCTGCATTTTCGTTTCCAAAGAGATGGATTTATGTTGCAGGTTTTGATCCAGAAAGGCCACGAGCACTACATGGCCGTTTGGCTTACATAATGGGAGTAATACAAAAAACGATAACATTTTACCAACACAAGGAGCTCGAGCAATGGCTGGCAGG
>CM025682.1:725136-762110 GCA_014621495.2 Entosphenus tridentatus | reverse complement strand
TCTTGAGGAAGTCCCTGCGGCCCATTACCGTGACTTACAATAAAGCCGGCTCCAAGCTCAGGTATGTGTTTGGACAGAGCAAAAAATAGTGCGGGGGGGGAGTGAGTGTAATTGAGAAGTTCCACACAAGATGTATCTGAGTACTCGGGTGTCCTCCCATAGAAACACTCATAATTGGCTGAACCATCTTAATATATTAAAGGCAACAGAGCTTCGGTAGTTGTTGGTAATTCCAGCTCACTGCTTGGCTGAGTCCTTGCCGCTCGTCCGCTGTTCCCCAAGGCGCCTCTGAGTCGTCCTCTCTTCGAGAGCAAGTGGACACCGAATTACTAGGGGGAGACTCTTAGCATTTGTGGGGATTGTGCAACAAACTACAAATGATTCCATAATACATAATTACTACAAAATTCCGTTCACTTAATGTAATTACCACCAAGCATATTTAACGAATACTTCGTTTGTTTCTCAAGCCACTTGTCCTGGTGAGGGTCGCGGCAGCAGAATGTTGGAAGGGCGGTCCAGATCTCCCTTTCCCTGGTGACAGACTCTAGCTCTTCCTGGGGAATTCACAGGCGTTCCCAGGCCAGCCGAGCGATATAGTCCCGCCAGCATGTCCTGGGCCGGCCCCGGGGCCTTCGCCCAGTGGGATGTGCCCGGTAGAGTTCCATGGGGAGTCTATCGGGGGGCATCCTTACAAGGTGCCCGAACTACCTCAACTGGCTCCTCTTGATCCGGAGGAGGAGCAGCTCGACTCTGAGGCTCTCCCGGATTACCGAGCTCCTCACCCGACCACGGAGAGTGAGCCCGGCAACTCTGTGAAGAAAGCTCATTTCGGCCCCTTGTACCCGTGATCTCATGTTTTTGCTCATTACCCAAAGCTCATGACCATAGATGAGGGTGGAAATCTAGATCGACCTGTAAACCAAGCGCTTTGTTCCAGAATACAGCTCCCGTTTCAATACCACGGAACGGTACAGTGCCTGCAACACTGTGGATGCCGCACCAATCCGCCGGCCGATATCCCGCTCCCACTTACCATCACTTGCGAAAGAGACCCTGAGGTACTTAAACTCCTCCACTAAGGAAAGCTGTTCCCGCCTCGCCTGGAGAGAGCAATCCACCATCGCCCTGGAGTGAACTATGACCTCAGACATGGAGGTGCTGATCCTCATCCCAGCCGCTTCACACTCGGCATCAAGCTGTTCAAGTGCATGCTGGAGACTGTTGAGGCAAAGAGGACAACGTCATTTGCAACAAGCAGCAATGCCACCTCCATGCCCCCGTACTGGATACTCTCCATACCTCGGCTGCGCCTTGATATCCTGTCCATGAAAATCACAAACATGAGTGGAGACAAGACGCACTCTTGTCAGACTCCAACACCCACAGTTAATTAATTTTATTTAACACCAGTAATACAGATACAGCTCTCACTCCCGGAATAGAGGAACCGGATAGTGCACAAAAGCAGCACCGGTACATCATATTCTCCCACAAGACATATGCTTTCTCCAAGTCTCCAAAACAGAGGTAGGCTGGAGAAGCACATTCTCATGAGCCCTCATATATCCGTGAGAGGGAAAAGAGCTGGTCCATTGTTCCAGGACCATGACAACATCCACATTGTTGCTCCTGAATCTGAGGCACGACCACCGGGTGGAGACTCCTCTCCAGCACTCTGGCATAGGCTTTACCTGGGATGCTTAGTAGTGTAATTCCTCTGTAGTTGGAGCACACCCCAGTTTTCCAGTCCAGAGGTACTGTACGCGCCTTCCATGCAACATGGAAGAGGCGTGTTAACCACGACAATCCTACACTTTCCAGCGGTTTCAACAACTCTGGGAAAATCTCGTCCACCCCAGTAGTTTTGCTACTATGAAGGCCCTCGACCGCCACAGCAACTTCAGCAACCATGATGGATCTGACCCCCCCAAGCTGTTTCCAGGGCTGCCTCCTGAAAGGAAGGCATGTTCACCGGGTTGTCGAGCTCCTCAAAGTGTTCCTTCCACCTCTCAACTATCTCCCGAGTTGAGATCAATGTTACACCACCCTTACTGAAAACAACCTGGGCCACGTCCCGTCGACCCCTCCGAAGGCATCGCATGGTTTGCCAGAACATCTTTGAGGCTGCCCGGTAGTCCCTCTCCATGGCCTCTCCATGGCCTTTCCAAACTCCTCCCTCGCCAGGGCTTTTGCTTCAGCGACTGCTGCAGCTGCCACCCTCGTGGCAATCGGTACCTCCCAATCCAGTTGGGATACCTTTTTCCGAGCATAGCTCGGAAAGCCTCCTTCAACTTGACAGCTTCCCTCACCACTGATGTCCACTAGCGGGTCCTAGGGTTGCTGCCATGACAGGCACCAACTGCCTTTAAGCTAGAGCTTTTCCCAGCTGCATCCACAATCGAGGTCCTGAACCTTGTCCACTCAGACTCAATGTCCACGACCTCCCCTGGAGTGCAGGAAAAGTTTGCCCAGAGGTGGAAGTTGAAATATTTATGCACTGGGTCTGCCACCAGATGTTACCAGAAACCCCGCACTATTATTTTGGGTCTTCCATGTCTATCTGGTTGGTGCCCCACACGTCGGATCCAACTTACCACCAGGTCATGATCAGTTGACAGCTCTGCCCCTCTCTTTACCCGAGTGTCCAGAACATACGGTCTTAGGTCCGATGATACAACTATAAAGTCAATCATTGACCTTCAGCCCAAGGTGCTCTGGCACCAAGTACACTAATAAGCATCCTTGTGTTCGAACATGGTGCTTGTTATTGACATTCTGTGATGAGTGCATAATTCAATAACATCTCACCGTTTGGGGGTCCATTCCTCCCAATCACGCCTCTCCAGGTATACCCATCGTTTCCCATGAGAGCATTGAAGTCGATGTGGGGTGCACAAGCACAGACAACAGTCAAAGTTTTCCTTTCTGAGACCCGACGTCATTGAAGTGACCCTCTCATCCACTGGGACAAACTCCAGCCGAACAGCACCCAGCCAGGGTCCTGTGAGTATCCCCACAGCCGCCTGGGGCATCTCACCAGGGGTTACTCTGGAATAGGAAAGATACCACCTCCATTCGAGAAGTTTGGTTCCGGTGCCAATGCTGCGTGTGGAGGTGAGACAAACCCTTCCACCTCCTCCACCAGCTCTGGCTCCGGGCCCCGCCCCCCCCCCCCAGTGACGTGACATTCCACGTCCCAATAGCTAGTGTCCATCGTCAAAGGCCAGTCCGTCTGAGACCATCCCTCTCCCTGTCATAGTTATCGAACCTGCCATTCACCCTTTGTCCTGCGGATGGCGGCACCACGTAGCCATTTCAGGCTGAGCCCGACCAGGTTATGTGGGCCACCTGGCCACCAGGCGCTTGCTGGCGAATACCACCCTCAGGCCTGGCTCCAGGGGTGTGTCCCGGTATCCCTTGTCTGGGCGAGGTTCTCTGATTATGGTATTTTGTAACCATTAATGGCTGACTTTATTTTGGACCGTTATCTGTCTGGAACCTCCCCCCAGACCTGTTTGCCAAGGGAGACCCCTACCAGGAGTACAAGACTCCAGGCGACATAGCTCTGAGGGTCATTGCAACAAACAAATCCCACCACGATAAGGTTATGATTATTTTAATGAATACTTTCTCATTTTAATAACTACTTAAATATTTACTGGAAAGATGCATGCTTGGAATTGAGCGACAGATAGGGGAACACGTTGATAGGAGAACATACGTAGGAGATGTCATCCGTGTTCAGAAGGGAAAGTGAGCTTGGGCAGGATGTGTCATGGCTGGAAGGGACGGTGATGGGTACAAAAGGGGAAGTGGGCTAGGGTAGGACGACTGGAAGAGATGAGGTACGATGTGCCCAGAATAGGGATAGAGGGGTGGCAGTCGAGGAATGACTTGGGAAGATTGTGGGACTACTCAGTTTACATGGCCGCACGGCTCAATCTTGCCTACAGATTTGTTGCGGTGCAGGTGAGAATGGGGTTCACACAGAGGTCATGGAGTAAGATGCGGTGGTGCCACACAGGAAGTGAAATATTTTATTTACGTTTTAAACTTTAAAACATGTTAAAATTAACCATTTAAAAGTATAAACCCCTTAAAGTGGACAATTCAAGTCATTTTATTTATTAATTTGTTATTTTGAGCATTATTGGTCGATTTGGATGGAATGATCTCAGAGTACAGATTTGTTTATTCGGTGCATGACGTAGGGCTTTTTATTATCGAAATAAAACTGTTCATCGAACCGTTACCAAGTTCTTGTGGATTTTACTCAATCATGATTTCCGTGACCCCCATGCAAATATCTCAGCCTTAATTATGGCCACAACACACACGTACAAATGTACAAAATTAACATCACCATGCTTTGCTAGAGATCGGGACAAGTGAACATACAGTGAGGGAAAAAAGTATTTGATCCCCTGCTGATTTTGTATGTTTGCCCACTGACAAAGAAATGATCAGTCTATAATTTTAATGGTATGTTTATTTGAACAGTGAGAGACAGAATAACAACAATATCCAGAAAAACGCATGTCAAAAATGTTATAAATTGGTTTGCATTTTAATGAGGGAAATAAGTATTTGACCCCCTCTCAATCAGAAAGATTTCTGGCTCCCGGGTGTCTTTTATACAGGTAACAAGCTGAGATTAGGAGCACACTCTTAAAGGGAGTGCTCCTAATCTCAGCTTGTTACCTGTATAAAAGACACCTGTTCACAGAAGCAATCAATCAATCAGATTCCAAACTCTCCACCATGGCCAAGACCAAAGAGCTCTCCAAGGATGTCAGGGACAAGATTGTAGACCTACACAAGGCTGGAATGGGCTACAAGACCATCGCCAAGCAGCTTGATGAGAAGGTGACAACAGTTGGTGCGATTATTCGCAAATGGAAGAAACACAAAAGAACTATCAATCTCCCTCGGCCTGAGGCTCCATGCAAGATCTCACCTCGTGGAGTTGCAATGATCATGAGAATGGTCAGGAATCAGTCCAGAACTACACGGGAGGATCTTGTCAATGATCTAAAGGCAGCTGGGACCATAGTCCCCAAGAAAACAGTTGGTAACACACTACGCCGTGAAGGACTGAAATCCTGCAGCGCCCGCAAGGTCCCCCTGCATCAAGAAAGTACATATACATGCCCGTCTGAAGTTTGCCAATGAACATCTGAATGATTCAGAGGACAACTGGGTGAAAATGTAGTGGTCAGATGAGACCAAAATGGAGCTCTTTGGCATCAACTCAACTCGCCGTGTTTGGAGGAGGAGGAATGCTGCCTATGACCCCAAGAACACCATCCCCACCGTCAAACATGGAGGTGGAAACATTATGCTTTGGGGGTGTTTTCTGCTAAGGGGACAGGACAACTTCACCGCATCAAAGGGACGATGGACGGGGCCATGTACCGTCAAATATTGGGTGAGAACCTCCTTCCCTCAGCCAGGGCATTGAAAATGGGTTGTGGATGGGTATTCCAGCATGACAATGACCCAAAACACACGGCCAAGGCAACAAAGGAGTGGCTCAAGAAGAAGCACATTAAGGTCCTGGAGTTGCCTAGCCAGTCTTCAGACCTTAATCCCATAGAAAATGTGGAGGGAGCTGAAGGTTCGAGTTGCCAAACGTCAGCCTCGAAACCTTAATGACTTGGAGAAGATCTGCAAAGAGGAGTGGGACAAAATCCCTCCTGAGATGTGTGCAAACCTGGTGGCCAACTACAAGAAACAACTGACATCTGTGATTGCCAACAAGGGTTTTGCCACCAAGTACTAAGTCATGTTTTGCAGAGGGGTCAAATACTTATTTCCCTCATTAAAATGCAAATCAATTTATAACATTTTGACATGCGTTTTTATGGATTTTGTTGTTATTCTGTCTCTCACTGTTCAAATAAACCTACCATTAAAATTATAGACTGATCATTTATTTGTCAGTGAGCAAACGTACAAAATCAGCAGGGGATCAAATGTTTTTTTCCCTCACTGTATATACGCATCTCAGTGGAGTTGATCTAGTTCCAGAGCCTGGGAATGCATCATTATGGTCGGTAAATAAAATAAACCACCTTCTGTTCCGTATTGCCACGTGCAATTTTAATTTATTATAGTCAGGAAAATTAACCATGGTAGTAGCGGTAAAGAGTGAAAAGGAGACGACTGACCGCTCGATGAGTGACTAGTGAGTGCTGGATAATTGATAAACCTGACTTTCTATTGGAATGACGTTAACCAGCAGAATGCACGTTATCTGCCAGAATTTGTTTGAACATGCACACATTGGGCTGGTTTCACTGTTTTGGTGATCATCATTAGTCAATAATGTTAAGTACTGCTGGTTTACTCACTGAGCACTGAAATAAAATAATCTGGGTAGTAAATAATGTATTTCTATATGGCTCAGAATAAAGTATAAAACAGTCTACATATAAAGTCTATCTGGAAATCGGTCTTACAGACTTAGGTTATCCAGCAGCATTTGTTTAAATTCATAATCTCTTATCTGCTTTCAGTAGTCAGCTTGCTAAACAAATACTGCTGATATAAGTAAAGATACAGGTGCAGCCCTGCAATTGCATAGACATCACTAGCATTGAAACGGGTTTCTGGAGGGTATTTGGCCTACTTTTCCACGCTGACCAGAAGTCTTGGAGGACCCACATTTTACCCCACGTGACTTACCTATCAACTGCGGTTAACTCATTTATGATCCTGGAATGCCAGAGGAGGTGTTGGGATATTTAAGAAACGTGCACCTTTGTTTCAACTGCCTCACCGGGAGATAAGCATGGAATATGGTTATTATAAGCAAAACATTTCCCCTTCATTTGTAAACAACACATCAAATATTCATATAATTTATCTGGGCAATGTGGCTGCGACAAATGTAGTGTCTCATGAGGATATTGAGAGATTCGCGCTGATTTCTTTAATCGGCCACAAGAGCTGCTCTGAACTTCAGCAGCGCTTTCAGCAGCACTTTACAAGGACCTCCACATATAAATACAAATATATTTTAGTCCATCGCCCTATCGACTTTCCAGACCATATCATCAAGCAGCATGTATTTAAGTTATAAAACTGTTGACTGATTTCAACACTATGGACCTCATCAGTAAAGTCATGCTGCTGGATGTACCTGGTGCCATTGCTATTGTTAGCTGATAACAATATATAGACGTCACATATTTAGGATAAGTATCGTTTCATCTATAGAAATGATTGTGTTTCCACATACTACTTTTGAAAATGTATTTAACAAAAATAAAATGACCAAATTATCATTATCGACATTGTTTCTTTTTTGATCATTGTTGTCTTGTATTGTTCCTATCATGAGAACACAGTGAGAAGAGAACTACGTGGGAAGCCAAGATAATTCCTAGAGCGGCGAGGAATATTTTGATCTGAATGAGGGCCTCTTGTGCAGCAAGTCCAACAAACAAGAGACTTGAAACTAGTTCATTACTATTACGGCTTTTGCGATGTTACACAAATCTGAATATTTCAAGAGATGAGATCTATAATTTTCTCACCCATTTTGCTAAATATCGTTTAATCGTGATTGATATTGTTTAATCAATGTTTCTTCTAGATTTAATTTCCTGATGTAATGTAAAAGTGATTAAAGAAACGCAAAGTCATGCTAATAGCATCTCTAATGCACATTGCTGTCTCGTCACGCTGTGTTCATTAAATACATTTTAAGGTCTCATTTGAAGTAGTTGAACTCAAAGTTTTTTTTCTTGAATTTGTCAAGACTACGGACATACTGTAGGCAACTGGTGGTATAGTAGTAGCACCCACATTGAGCGATGGACCGTGGCTAATCAGATTATCAAGGCTATGGGTGGTGCCCAACTAGATCACGTTTGTTTTTTCTGCATTCAGCTTCAATCTATTGGATGCCATCCAGCAACTAACAACGAGAAGACATTGTTCAAGAACAACGGCTGATGCCGCTATACCATTGGGCTCACAATAAATGTGTAGTGACATAGAATTGGTCGCGTAGCAGCATAGTGCTGGCTGCTGGCAGGGAAGGGGATCTGGAGCTTGCAGCAGCCCTGTCCGACAGCAGGGCACGTGATAGACCAGAGAGGGATGTAGGGGAACGGTTACGTAAGGGACACGTCGAGAGCCCGAAGGGGGGCGTGGCCGGGGCAAAGCCAGGCCACACTGAGTATAAGAGGGGCCCCAGGAGGGGACCTCGGGGCTGTCGTTTGGAGTGGGATCCCCATCGTTGCTGTTGAAGATCGTCGCCATCGTCGCTGTTGTCTTGTCGCCTTCATCACTGTCGTCTTCATCTGATATTGCGCTGCTAGACAGTAGTTGGCTGTCTCGGTTCAGCGCCGTCAGTGTCAGATGGCTAGCGTTATGTATAGGTTAGCAACTTATGTAGAGTTGTGTATTAACGAGAGAGAAGAGTGTACCAGCATCGGGTGTGTATTGTGCAAAGGGTGCTTCGGTTTAATAAAATAACTGCCTCCAAGAACTTACGTCTCCAAGTCAGTCACTACAAATGTATAACTGAGTGTCATCTACAAATATGTATAGGTTAACCCCATGTTTGTCTACCAGTTACGATAACTCAGCGGGATAGATGATAAATAGTATAGGACCTAAAACAGACCCTTGTGACACTGAATAAGTGACATGAACAGTTGTTAACAACTGGCGGTTGTAATTCACTCCATAAGTTCTGCCCGTGAAGTATGAATGAAACCGTGACAGTTCAGTTCCACAAATGCCGAATATTCGCTCAAGACGCTGCAACAGTATAACATAGTTGACCATCAAATGCTACAATAATATCGTGGAGACTCAATGTGAATAACTTGCCGTTGTCAGTGGCCATCAAGAAGTCATTGTAGATTTTCAGCAAGGCCGATTGAAACTTGGGCATTTGATCTGTGGAATCAAGATGTGCTGGTAGCTACAGTTGCAAAAAATTTTCAAGCAGCTTTGAAATAAATGGCAGATTTGACACTGGACGATAGTTCTCTTTTTAAGGAGTGGCTGAACTTTTGATTTCTTAAATTGCTTCGGGAAGTAATCAGAGGATACAGACACATTAAAAAGAAGAGCAATACATGGTGACAGAATGCTCCGAGACTGCTTACTCAACCAGGTTGGTGCTAGATCAATCTGGCATGATGAATATATTCCGAAATATAAACCAAAAATATTACTGTTAAATAAATTGCCACTGTTAAATCAGTGCTTCGAAAAATGAGAATTATGACGCCATACATTTCGTAGTTCATTATATTGCATGCAACTTACTGCACGTGCATCCCGCATGCACACAGTACGTTATCGAGGTGGCCAGCGCAGAAGACTAACCCAAAATATACTCCCTGTGGAGCTCCCTCTAATGGAAGCCCTTCCACCAGAAATTGCAGGACTGCTCCTTTACCTCGAATTACCTTTAACTACTCGATCCAGGTGGCGTTATGCTTGGGGGCCGTCCATAGATGTGACGTCACATTTCTCAAACCCCCCCCGGCGGCGCGCGGGGGGGGGGGGGGGGGGGGGGCCCCCCGGGGGGGGGGGGGTGACGTCATTTATAGACGGCCCCAATTTCTGCCCGGCCATCGGTCTTCCAGACTTAAGTTATCCAGCAGCATTTGCTTAAACTCGCAAACTCTGGGCCGGTTTCACCCATCTGGGCCTCATCAGTAGGGTCAGTTTGCTAATACACTGCTGATAAAAGTGAAGCTAACGGTGCAGCTCTGCAATTGCTTACATAACTGCCAGTGGAAGGCCTACACGAGACGGAGCTGTAAAAATACCCTATTTGGCCTACTCTTCCACGCTGATCAGACGTTTTGGAAGAGGTGTGAGTACCCAGACTTTACCCCGACCACACTCATATGGGACCCCATGGTTTCGACTAACGTTAACATTTTGATTAACGCGATATTTGCGTTATGCACGTGGGCGCCAATTTCGGCCCAACAGCTCTCTTGCATACCCGGTGATTTTAATATATTCGGTTGAACGTTATTTTGGTTAACAATCGTTTTCGTGGAATGGATTATAAACGTTAACCGAGGGACTATTGCATATGCAGTGCATAGACGTCACATATTTAGCATATTTATAATTTATCTAAAAAAGATATGTCGTGCTTACCCCATAAAATAAAATGACCAAGTAAGCATTCTTAATCTTGTTGTTTTTTTGACAATTGTTAGTTTGTTGTCTTGTGTTGGTCCGATCATGGGGACAGAGTAAGGAGAGAAGAACGTGACAAGACAAGGCAATTCCCAGAGCAGCGGAGATCTTTTTTATTATTATGTGATGCTGCCGCCACGAAGCCGCTCGGCGGGCGCCCCATCCCCGACTTCGCCATCCCCGACCTCGCCACCACCAAGTGACGGAGCCGACCCCCGCGTCCCCCCACCTCACCTCACATAAACACACCCGCACGCATTTCCCCCCCCCCATAGAGCTCCGAGGGGAAGTCACCTGGCCGACCGGTTTTAATCCGAGAAGCCCTTAATTGGGATAACTTTCACGGTTTCCGGCGACCAGGGAATTGGACGACCTCCCCCGATGCTACTTCGCGGCGCTGCGACCGGCATTAAGATTGCATGGTCGCGGCGAGGGGCCACTCGGCCACTGCGGTTGAAACACACCCCCCACACCCACGCACGTATCGACAAGGCAGGCAGGGGAGGGACGGGACGGCATAATTAGCATGACAACAGGGGCTCTTGCGCGTAGTCGCTGATGGTTCGGATAAAATGGGCTCAAGCACGCAGGCACCATTATTAGGGAAATTAGGGAAGTTAAAGGATAAAGCTGAAATTACGAATAATCAGAGGGGCGGAGGCACGCGGGGAACCCGTGCACAAATTCCCATGGCGAGCCTTTGTGATGGATGCATAATTGGCATGACAAAAGGGGGCTCAAGCGCGTATGCGCCCATTGTTAGGATTATTCAAGAATAACGCTGGGAACGCGACGACCCGATTGGCTAGAAAGGCGGGCGAGTGGGAATTTATTTGTAGTTTTGGGTATAAAAGCAGGAGGGAGAGAGATGAACGGGATCTCACTCCAAGAAGCCAGCGGTCAAGGCGGCTCCCAGCTCTGCCCTCCGGACGTCCGTGCGACGTGTCCAGACGAGCATCGAGGAAAAGCCACAGAACGCCGAATACTTCGAACCGTGAGTAACAAGGTGAAATAGTATTGTAAGGAGATAAATCGGGAATAGGCATAGAGGTATCAGCGTAGGCCAGCCTCGTCGATTCATACTGACTTAACAGTACAGTGCAGTCGCCGAGAATAAATCATTAATAGCTGATCGTGGCCTCGTGTGATCTCGCTGAGAAGTGTGAACACGTGTGGTGCTGTGTATACAGTGGCTCGCCACGTGGGAGCGCTGCGCAGAGCGGCCCGAGGGAGGGAGCTGCGTGTGTGCGCGTACGTTCACTACGTATCTGATACAAGTGCGCATTGGTAACGTGGTTATTCGGCGTGGAGGCGAGTACTGCACAGGGCTGTAGACGGGCATACATATACTCCCAGCGAGTGAGTGCTGCGCGAAGCTGCGTGAGGGGGAGTATGGTGTTTGATTGACGATGCGGTGCGTACGTACGCTCGCAGCGTGGGAGCGCTGCGTGAGGCTGTATGAGTAGGGGCGTCGCGTTCGAAAACCGGCGAAACCCTAGCGGGTAATAGAGCGGTGCGGCAACGCAACCGGGAACAGGGGATGCAGGTGGTGGAGACCCCGGGGGCCAACGGCCCCCACAATTACACGCTTTTATTTTGCTCAGTCTGTCGTATCCTCAAATCTTGAAACTCAAATTTTTACCCACTTCCCAATGTAGTATCGACTGCAAACATGGTATACTTATGTCATACTGATGACAATACTATATTCTATCCTTAAAAATAAAAAACATTTTCAAACATTCTTTTACACTCTTTTTATAAACTCACTATGTTGTCGTATCCTCAAATCTTGTAACTCAATTTTAACCCACTTCCCAATGTCGTATCGACTGAAAACTTGGTATACGTGTGTCATACTGATGAGAATACTATATTCTATCATTTAAAAAAAGTATATATATTTTTAACAATCTTTTTATATGTTATGTTTCGGCTTGGGTCTAATTGTCCACGCTCAACTGACGTTGGCTGTAAATCACCACGGCCCCTTACGTTATGGCAAGCTTCGGGGCCACTTCCTGGAGTCGTGGAGTTCTGGCATTCCTCGTACGGTACATTTAATTAAAGCGTGTTTTAAAAAAAGTATTTTTAAATATTACTTATGATCTGACTCGGGTCCCACGGCGCTTTGAGTCTAACAATCACGAGACTTGAAACTCCTCATTAATTGCAATCAGGGCTTTTGGATGTCACAAAAATCCGAACATGGCTAGAAATTATATCCAGGGTAATTGAGTGGCCATTTTGCTAAATATCGTTTTATGGTGATTGATATTGCTCAATCAAAGTTTCTTGTATATTTATTTTCCTGATATTTACGAAATAATAAAATCTTAAATATTCACTTTTAAATAGGTGTGAGTGGGGTGTGTTTATGTTCCAGCTTATAACATTGTGTGTGCAACTTGCTATTTGAAGTTGTGCTACGGTGTGGAAGTGTTTTGGGTTTTGGGTCTTACAACCAAAAACCGTCAACGCGAGTGACGTGTCACTAAGTGGCCGTCCATAAATGACGTCACGCGATTTTTGACGATTTTGCCCCCCCCCCCGTCGTCACACGTCACAGAAAGTCAAACCCCCCTCAAATATGACGTCACAAAGCTCAGCCCCCCCCCCCCAAAATAAATGTTGCACACTCGAAATGAAGGACGTGGGCAGGTGCTCCAAATCGAGGGCAAGCGCATTTATTTATTGTGGTTAATATTAATCTTGGGAAGAACAGCACCGTCACTCTATCAAATGCAACAACACGTGTGTTACAACCAGCCTTGCTCCCGAGCCGCCATTAACCATGTGACTGGTATATCCGCGCGGTCATGCAATAACCCCTTCTCTGAAACCCAATTCTACTACTTATAAACCATCCTTATCTTTGACAATCACATTTGCGCATCACTATTCGACTATTACTTTAATCCTAAGCTGTATGTCTATCTATACCATCCACTTATATCGGTATCTTACACCCATTATATGTACTGTGTGCGTACAGTATACGTACTGTATATCACCATTGTACAGCTTACTACTTTACATGTGTTCTATTCTCAATAGCATTGCAAGTAGTCATATTCTGGGTACATGGGCATGGTTATAGACTAAACAGTATTAGAGTTAGAGAATTACAATGACAGTAACTAATTACAGTGCGTCATCTCTTTACAATGCACAGTGCTAAAACGCCTCTAATTGCATATATCACAAACGAACAATTCAAAGAAAAGGCTTAAAGTCTAGAACAAGTCTCGAACAAGTCTGGAACATTTATATAACAATCAAAAACAACCTTTGGGTCCTTTACCTGTCAAATGCAACAACACGTGTGTTACAACCAGACTTGCTCCCGAGCCGCCATTAACCATGTGACTGGTATATCCGCGCAGTCATGCAATAACCCTGCCAGCCACCTACAGGCCCGACTCAGTCATCACATGCTGCTGTACACCCATGCATTGATGCACTGCACCGCACATCAGGACCTTCACAGAACCACACTTTACTCCCTCGTTGCATAAGGATATAATTAAAAGAGTGATCCATTCCTAATGTGCCACATAAAACATGCTTCAAATCGCTTTAAACTATTGTCATTGTAGTACGTATTTAATGTGGCGCTGCACTCTGATGTTGTAGGAGAAAACATTTATTAAAACGTCTTTAATTAAGTAGAACGTGTTATCTATATTTAAAGTTGCGCATTTTGATGTGACGTCACATTTCTCAAACACGTTCGTCACACATCGTCACAAATGTCTGACCCCCCCTAGGTACGTGACATCATTTATGGACGGCCCCCAAGGGTGAAACACGTTCCTTCGGAGTGGGCAGGTAGGAACTTGGTTGGACAGCGCATTCGTGCACGACAGCCAGACAACTCATACCTGGTGGGCAGTGTGGAAGCTGTTACTACCTGTATAAGTGTAGTGTATCGTGTCGTGTATAGTGTAGTGTGTAGGTTAAACGTTGAGTTTTATAAGGGCACCACGGGGTGACCCACCCAGCCCCCTCCCCTTGCTTAGGCCCCTCCCATTACCCCCCTCCCTTAGGCCCCTCCCCTGACCAACCCCCCATATCCTTAGGCCCCTCCACCTGACCTCCCCTCCCTTAGGCCCCTTCTCTGAACCCCCCCCCCTCAGGCCCCTTTCATGACTCCCCCCTTCCTTAGGCCCCTCCCCTGACCCTCCTCCCTTAGGCACCTCCCCTCTCCGTACCCGGCAGTAGGTCTCCACCAATCAAAAAGCTGTTTGTAAGGTCTCCACCAATCAAAGAGCTGTGTGTATTATATATTTATTTATGCACGACAGACAGACAAACAGACAGTCAGACAGACAGACAATTAAT
The DNA here is from genome assembly GCA_014621495.2 of Entosphenus tridentatus. Classification (NCBI taxonomy): domain Eukaryota; kingdom Metazoa; phylum Chordata; class Hyperoartia; order Petromyzontiformes; family Petromyzontidae; genus Entosphenus; species Entosphenus tridentatus. The sequence goes on along the minus strand of CM025682.1, from coordinate 747,578 downwards.
CCCTGGTGGGCAGTGTGGAACATTGTTCCTACCTGTAAAATTGCCCTACACTCACACGACTTAACCTGCCAAACGAGCACGAGTGACCTGGCTTACCAAAAATATCAGTGACGCCGGCAGTTTATGTAGCTATCGACTCTATGGACAGGATGAATAAACCGCCAAATTAATTCATAAATTAATTGGCAAGTGAATCAATGAATGAATCTACGAATTGAAGAATGACGAATTATGAAATGAATGAGCTGGTGAATGCTGGTGACACGCCCGCTGTTGCGTTGTGTACTGGGAGTACACACTGCACGAGCCTCAGGTTTAATAGAAGGCCAGGTACCGTGATGTATCATCAATGCATCATCATCTGTACACCGATTACAAGCCATTCTCATACCACAGCGATCAATAGTGCAAATTGGTTGCATGCAACTGAATGACTTATACGTGGACGTCTCTACAAGCAGTTGCCAACACTCTTTGGTTCTTGCGGTAAAGTCATGTAGGTATAAAATTAAATTAAATCACGACGTTGCGGGCGCAACACAAGCGTCCGTCATCAGGTGGGACAACCACAGCAAGAAACAATTGCTGAACAATTATACCTACGTGACTTTACCAAAAGAACCAAAGAGTATGGATCCCTGATGTCACGAAAACTTCCAATAAGTTGCCAACATGTGCACAACCTACCGAACAGCTGATCGCTCTGTCCCAACCGCATTGCGTTCTCCACTGCACCACTTTGACATTCCCTCTTCCATCGTCTCTTTTCCCAAAACCGCCTTGTTCAATCCCATAAACGCGTTACGCGTATCTGTTCCAGCTTGGACAGCCTGCAACGGCAGTCGATACAGTAGCCGGCTCTACTCTCGCGCAACCCGCTCGCCGGTGTGCAGGGACGAGTGTCGCCACCACGAATATTCTCATGGCCATCCCGAACACGGGGGTTCCTTTTGCCTGCTAATGCTCACAACGCAGCCACCACATCGCGTGGAAATAGATCATCTACAATTTACGCTAATGGTTTGCTAATGACATGCTTATCGCATGCTAATAACGTTGCTCGTTATTGTTAAGTTCACCTTTCAAAGCAGCCCTGCACCTTGTTACTACTCACCAAATCTGTTATAATTTTACACGCTTTCTTTTAACTCACTCTGTCTGTTGTTGTTGTCGTTGTTGTTGTATCCTCAAATCTTGTAACTCAATTTTAACGCACTTCCCAATGTGCTATCGACTGCAAACGTGGTATACTTATGTAATACTGATGACAATACTATATTCTATCATAAATATATATATATGTTTAAACATTATTTTTTATATGTTATGTTTCGGCTTGGGTCTAATTGTCCACGGTCAACTGACATTGGCTGTAATTGGCAATGGTCCCTTACGTTATGGCAAGCTTCGAGGGCCACTTCCTGGAGTCATGGAGTTCTGCCATTACTAGTACATTTCATAAAAGCGTGTTTTTAAAAAAGTTTTTTTAAATATTACTTTTTGATCCTGACCCACCGTCAGTAATCGCCCGAGGTATGCACTGGCACTGCTCACTACGACCTCGTGACCATGACCTGGGTTATTAATGATTGACAAGAGTCGAATAGTGACAACAAAGACAAGTACATTTTATAAGTTTAAAAAACATGAACACGAGTCCGGAAACGCGATTGCGTGTGCGTGTCGTCATGTGCATGTAACCATGTTTCCACTTTGTGTTGAACGGCAGTTGTAGTGTTTGATACTGTCCATGCATCCGCATTTCTTGTGTCTGTTCAGGAGAACGTGCTGCTGCTGCTCTCTCATCAGCGCATTCTGCACCACTTCTTCCTCGGCTAATTCTCTCGACAATCCTCTCCTTTGGCTCCTCGTTGCTGATCTTCCTCCTGTTTATCGTTCTACTCCTGACGAGTTCAGCAAAAACAATTCTAAAGCGTCCAGCACAGGGAAGACGCCTTTATCTCTCTCTTAGGAGATGTGATGTGCTGCTCCGTCTACTCTCCCTCCGCTACCTCTCCGCACAAATTGAATCAACTACTGCGGCATCTCTCATGTCGGTGTGCCGGGAAAAGATTTTGGCAAGATTATTAAAAATGTCCTTGCCAGCCACGCTGAGGAGAGGCTTGCGGAGCCCCAATGTGGTTTCAGGCCAGGGCCGTCCTGCACAGATGTCATTCTCTCTCCCTCCGCTATATTAGAAGTGTAAGGAATTTCAAAGGGACCTACATATCTTTGCTTTATTTGCCTGGTCAAGGCCAATGATACAATCAGTAACCCAGGGCTCTGGTTGTTCTTTGTGCTTTCAAAGTCCCTGACCCTCTGCTCACAATCATGAAGGACCTTCATGATGGTGGGCAGGCATAATGCTCTGTGCCTTGTGAGCCAAGTGGGTCAGAGGTCAGAGCGCTGAAATGGTAATGCTGAGATCCTGGGTTAGGATCGAGGCAGCTGCCTTAATGCCATGAAGAGGGGCCATTGCCCAAAACGTCACTTATTGGTGACGGTTCTTTTTAAGGCCACAGTGTTATTGACGAACGTGTGGCTTTTTTATGTGTACACCACTGCCAATGTAGCAGCATCGCCGAATATAATTAGTTTCATCAGTAAATTCGGATCCTTACACAAGTTGGCGTAATATATCTCTGAAGGTTACATTCTCAGTTTAATTGACGTGCGAAAAACACTCTCTGCAGGGCATATCAAGGTATAAAGCATCGTGAACTGGTGATAAACGATTGATCCTGAATGCACGTTGTGCGCGGCAGTTTAGCCAGGACAAACCGGGAATCGCTCCCATGTCCGGGAAATGTCCTCAGCTATGAACGGTGCTCCACCTGGCGCCGGTAGTTTTGTTGCCAGGGACACCCAAACACGTTTAAGTTGTGACAAAATGGCCAGCGGCTTTCTGTGACCTCTCCCGGCTGTCTGTGACCTCTCCAGCTATCTGTGATCTCTCCGGCTCTCTGTGACTTCTCACGGCTGTCTGTGACTTCTTCCGGCTGTCTGTGACCTCTCCAGCTGTCTGTGACTTCTCACGGCTGTCTGTGACTTCTTCCGGCTGTCTGTGACCTCTCCGGCTGTTGTCTGTGACTTCTTGGAGGTTACCTGGGCCAGGCCTGGCGCTGGATGAGTGGGACCTGGATTACTACAAGCGATTGTTCCCGCAAGCGCTTGGGCCGGAACCCGACGAGCGTGGAATGCTTCGACATCGCAGTCAAACAGGCAAGCGGAGCCACTGCTGGCACAAGTGATTTAGTTAGCATGCACACACACAACAACCACCATTTGCCACTAAGTGGCAGTGACATCACCAAGGCGTTTGTGCCAGCCTTAGTGCACTTTGAGGCCACATGCAGTGTCGATGCATCGCTGGCCAGAGGTCACGGATCAGACCGAGTTGGGTTGACTGATTGAAATGACTGGTAGATGCACCACCTGTGCCCCCTACTGTGCCAACCTGCACTGCTTTAGCCGTCCGACGCTCCGCTTGTTGATGTGAGCGCCGCTCCTCTGCCCTCCACTTTTGTTGGAGGGCAACTGCCTCCAACTGTCCAATAGCGTCCTTCACGAGCCTCCTCCGCACCATGCCTGGCCACCTTTGTCTCCCACGTGGCGATGTTTACACACCGCACAAGGTACTCATTTGAGGCTGAGTCTGCCTAGGGGAGGCCCAGGACCGGTTCAGATAATTGTCACTGGTGTTAGCCGTGAGCGGGAATTGAAGTCGGGTCGCCGGGTTGATAGCGGAGCATGCTAACTGCTATATTACTGCTCTCCACGATGGTACATACACGCACGAGATCTCCATGACGATTTGAATCCACGTGAGGAGAGACACGTGCACACACACACATCCCGTTCCTATAAAACATTCCTTATGCGGCCTATCCGATAAATTAGCTCCCGATAAAATCCATTCACGTGAGTCTTTAAGTTTCCCGTGATGTGCGCCGTTAAGTTTGCATCAGCTTTTTCACTATATTCGGACTTTTATCAGATTTGCGCATAATTAACATTTCATAATTGATGCCACTTGATACCGCTATTGGCAACAATTGCGGACGCAACCTCACTTCTTGTGACGTCATTTACCCACGTCAACCCAAAGCTCTTTCCGGCAAGATTCCCTGCAAGGTACCCCGCCCACCGGCGCCCAACGACCGTCGGAGCAGGTGACGGATCGCGCGGGTGGAATGAGTTGATGGCCTTAAGCCTGGCACGCAAAGAGACCCATAGACGCACACAGAGACACGCATACTCGCATGTCTATGTATGTTGAACTTTCGCACAGTACGTAGCCATCCGTGCTCATCGGAGGTGTGGGGAAGGACAACAAACAAAACTCACAGAGACCCACAGACTCGCATAGCAACCTATAGACTTGCATAGAGATCCATAGGTACCCAAAGACTGGGTTCTCAATTGTAGTAATTTTTGTTGTCTCATCCTGGTCACCAATGTCTGCACACAAAAAAAAACATTACGATTTATTAGTACTTAATTAATCTATTTAAATTTGGCCAAACAACCAGCCGTGGGAATGAATGACAGCGATCGGTGCGACGGTCACGCAGGGACCTGGAAGACGGTCACGTGTGGGGGGAACAGGGAGATGGTCACGTGAGAGCTCCCTGCGCTGTGTTGCCTTGCTGCGTGAAGGAATTTGTGATGGCGCACGAGGACGTCGCGCTGCCCAGGTATGGAAACCTCTCCACTCTCTCCATAACTACCCCACCAATGGGGAGCTGAGGGGGTGGAGTCTTTGATGACACAAAACACCCAGACAGGTGCTTAGTTTTGGAGGGGCTGATGGTAAGGCCCCACCTCTTCGTAGCACACTTCAGGTTCAGCAGCAGTGCCTCCAACTCCTCCTCAGTGAGCAGCAATTAAAGTATTATCATTATACATAACATGATTGACCAATAGGGAGTCATCCCTCTACCGCACCCGAGCATTGATCAGCCTCCCATTGTATCTGTACCAGATGTAAATTCCTGCTTATTGACCTACGCGGTCGAAACATGTTCAATAATGTAGGTGTCAGGATATCCCTGTCGCACCCCAAGGAAGACAGGGAATGGCTCCGACTCCCGACTATGTAGCTTTACCCGGGCCTGGGTTTTTCATATCTGTAGAAGCAATTATAAATTAGTAATAGACTCGGATTCATAGTCCCTCTGTACTCACGGAATGTAAACAATCTTAATAATTTACAATCAATAAAACACTGCATTTTTTTATGGTGAAAGTCAAATTGCACGAACAAAAATCGTAAAACATTAAATTAAAAATGTGAGTTTTTGCAAGTACTTGCACGATGACGGTTACGAAACCCACACATTGTCCCTTAGCTTCTTCTGGTATCTGGGAGGATCCACTATGTAACACAATTTTTGTTCCTGGGTAGTAGTGTTATTGATCACGACGTTTCAATCGCAACACAAGCAATCGTCATCAGGTGGGACAACCACAGCAAGAAAAAACTGCTTAAGTCGGCGTGTTCTGTTTACGCGGCAACCCTTACGAGTTGGCTGTCGGGTGGTGGCGGGTTTAACAACACATTTATATATTCGAAACTAAAAAACCTGTATTATGAACAATAACATTCTTGGTGTCTAAATTTTTGTCCAAAAACTGATCTGCTTGGAGTTAAAACACCTCACTTGTTTATTAAAAGGCTGGGTAACCTCAAATTACAATTACCACAAAGTTAAAGGTGCAGCTCTAAAAGTGCTTACATATACCACTGCTGGAGGAAGGACATCCAGTAGAGGGAGCTCTAGAGAGCCGCTTTAGAGGGAAATTCTGGCCTACTCGTCCACACTGTCCAGATGTCTTAGAAAATATGGGAGTACCCACACTTCACACCACCACATGCACCTGTGCTATACCCATATACTGCTGGGTGGACAGAGTCTGGGGGATTCAAAGACATTTTCCCATCGATGTCAAATACACAAAGGTCAAACCTGATAGTTTATAGTCCAAAGGCTTCAAGACCAGTCGGTTGTCCTTAAACCCCATCAGATGCGGCTGTAGACTGTATCATCTAAACTTGTGACTTCATCAGAGACTGGTCTGTCAGTAAATTGTCAATGACACTCTAACATGTATGTCTATTTACATAAAACCAATGAATAACATATTGACATCCAGACACACAGCAAGGCAAGGGCTTCGAAATGTCAGCAAGGTAATGTTTTAATTGGAGAAAAATTGCAGGTCAAGGAAAACAATAAATCAAACAGGGAGTGAGTTGTGTACAGGCAAAAGTAAAACGGTTCGTCATTATTATCACTCGCTTTGAATAAATAGAGGTTTGCCTAGCGGCTTCCATGTGCTTTTTCTTGTCTTGGAGAGTTATGAAAAGCTTGGATCACACGAATCAACAGCAGCGTTGTGCTGGTGATGAGATCGTTTGCCATAGAGGGCAGAGGAGGGGGGGGAGGTTGCCACAAGTCATTCGGTTTCACACCAGCAACATCAACCCCAGGATGCGCATGCATGGTGTGCGTGCATAATGTATGTGCATTGCGCATGCACATGAATAACCCAACCGGTAATTGTTCCATTGTAATTTATATGAACACATTACCCCCCCCCCCGCACCTGTGTCTCTATTTTAGACCGAAACAGGATTTCTCCACAACTATGGCTGTCGCCTGATTATGCAAGTTGTAATTACTGGCGAAACGTCGTACTCGAATTGTAAATGTTGTAGGTTTATACTCGTAACGAATTTTCATGTGTTGAATACGTGAAAAAACCTTACTAATTCGCTGTTTCTGGAGGTGGCGGGTTTACCGACATTTATATTTACGCGATATAACCCAACAACCTCATATGCACATTGATCGCGAAAGCCTACTACTACTGTGTTAAACATCAACCTATTTGGTTTTAGACTCAATTCGGTCATGTACTGTAAATATCTGCGTGTTTTTTTTTATTTCCAACGCCCCAGGAGGTGCAGAGGGTGGGCAATTCCATCCCCGAACAAGGCGTTGCAACTCAAAACATTGTTAAGGGATAAGAGGGCGCTGTGCAGAGGAGATGCCCCGGTTTACGTGTCTCCTCGTGCGTGCTTTTTGAAATGTGGAGAAAAAATTATTTGCACAAACGTGCACATGCAAACGTGATAAAAGCAAGTTGCAATGTTTAAACGAAGTCAGACTCAGCGAATGAAACAAGTGACTGCAATTTTTTAGTTAAATGTATTTATATTATGCTGTCTGCTGCTGCTGCGTCCTGTACAGCACTTTGAGATCCTTGATTAAACATGCTATATAAATGTAATTATTATAATCACGGCAAATTGCATCGACTTGCATCCACATGCTTTAACAGCGCCATCTATTAAACTACAAATAGGGCCAACTCACGCAGCTGAACGCAGAATAGCATGTCTCTTAAGTGCTTAAAAACAACCCCGTCGTAACCTTCAAAAGTGCTCGCTCTCCGCATCATTCATCGTCCAGCATAACAACATTTTTTACAATCACAATCATTGGAAAACTGAGACGCTTATCATAAATTTCACCAAAAGTTGTATATTTTGGGCTTTTGCCAATAAATTGCTTAGTTAACGCCTCCCCATGCCTTGTTGATAATGGGATTTTTTTTGTTTACCATACATCACCATGTTGGTAAGTGTGGGGTGGCAGATTGAGTTTAAATGTCATTCAGTTTAAATGTCATACTCACGGTGTCTGTAAATCAATCAAAATTGCAGGGGCTCATAGCGTAGCACCTCAACTTCTGCGCCAGACACTAACCGCAGAACTAATTTACACATTTTAGTCACAAATATCTGTAAGGATAATTCCCCCCTTTCTATATTGTTCCATTGGCTGTTTTGTAATGGTTAAATTAGTTGTAGGATATGATTTATCCAATTTAACAAGTTACAGAATTTAAGATGTTTAAACTTATTCTTTGGGTCGTCATCAGGCGCTTGATGACGATCGCTTGTGTTGCGATCGAAACGTCGTAGTTTTTTGTTTATTTTATTTTTATTAATTTGAACCTATCTACGTGACTTTTACCGAAAGACCCAAAGAATACGAATTCCTGCGGTCACGAAAGCTTTAAGTCAAGATGTTTAAACTTACTTTCTAGTCGATGAACATAGCACCACTGTCAGCTACATTATCAGACGTATTCAATAATTTACTGCAGCAAATGTATAAACAAGCCCAGCCCATGGGAAATCATTGCCAAGACATGTAACATTCGTACGCATACAATCAAAGCCTGTAGCAACATGGGGCTGGCACTCGTGGGGTGCTGGGATATGTGCTGCACCACCAAATACACCTTCGACCCACCCAAGTTCACCTTTCTTAGCAGAAAGTCATCGTTATATATATATGAGGAGCTGGAACCAGGCCTATATGAACGATGTAGTAATTAATGAACAAAATGAATATGAACTCCCTCTAGTTCCAACTCGTTACAGTATTTAGTTCTGCGATTTTAACACGGAGCTAGAGAAAGATCCAGTTTATGTTTAGATGCGACTGCAGAATTGGCACATAGCAATGCCCATTTCCATAAGCCCTGTGGCCTATTACACCGACATGTTCCAGTCACTGACGATATCAAGCACGTCCGAAGTGAGCGTGCCGAAACCTTTGCACACAATACGCATACAGACAATACCAAAAGAGCCTTCACTCAGCGTCACAAACATTCAGGACAAGCGAAGGCAAAACAATAACGCCCAGCGGCACCCTCAAATAGGAGGTGCAGCTCACACTGCGGCATGCCGAGCAACCCGATTCTTCTCTGCGTTGAGAATGAAGCCACAGCAATGCGCACCAGGTACTCGTTTAACAGAGTCAAACTGTGTAAGGTGTAGGCGAGGTAACATTTTGACGAAATAACCAGAGGGAATTTAACCTGGTTCCCCGAGACTGCAAAACAGCACATGAATCACTGAGCTACCACTCCTCCACATGAATGGCGATGCGCAGAGGATATATTTTTTTATTAGCGTTTGTGTACACTCATCGACCCATAACTCCAGCAGTGCAACTCGCAGCCTCGGTACTTCGACCATGAGACAGGAAAGTGCAAGTGGCGAGTAAAAAGTTGAGCAAATAATTTGTCAATTTCCACTCGAACATCGCATGCAGTTCACGTGCGCATGCATGGTTTTCGGGGCAACACATGAGCAGAAACACAAATCACACACCACCCCAGAGAACCTTGCTTTTTTACACAACAGGAGGGGCACACAGTCACCAACAAATAATCATTGTTACACATAAGATAAAAATTATGTCTATATGCAACAATAACACAGTAAACAAATGTACCTTCTTCCAGGCCCTTTTGACATCAAAACCTGCACACGTCTATTTAGCTTACAAATCAAACACTCCTGAAACGATGACCCCTTGCTGCCTGTACTCATGAGAGCCGAGTAATGCCCCCCACGCATCCTTGTCTAGGATTGCAAAGATTCACTCCCCCATGTGGTTCAATTAAATTCCCAATAACTCAAAAGTCAACTCTTTTGTCACAAAAAAGAGGACTTTGTACGACTTTCACATTTTGTTTTGCCTTGTCTGTTCCATTCGTCTAATGGTACCACAATTGTACGGAGTTTGCATATTGTTTTAAGAACCGATTTTAATTAATGAACATGTAAAGCATTACACGTGTCTAGGGTTAGGTAGCTCAATGTTACTGGGATTTGCGATACCTGCAGATATAACATTCACAAATGCAATAGTCTCAATCGACATTGCAGCATGTATCATGAGGTGCCATTGCTCAGCCCTTGCACCATAGGTTAAAATCCAACACTCTGTAAATTATGAGAAAACCCATCGGCACATGTAGGCTGGAAATGAACAGAAAAAAACAACTCGCAAAGGTTCCGGTGATGCTCACAAATGGCAGGAAGGCAGCACACGATTCTCATCCGCACACAGCTCGTGCCTGCGGCTCGCACACGCGACTCACGCCGAAGAGGCTGAATGAAGGCCGTGAGAATTGCGCATACAATGTGGCGGTCACATGCCAAGTGTGCAAGTCGTGATGGGGAGTCGTGCCTTCCTGCTGTTTGTGGTCAGCGCACCCATACATAATGTTAATTCGACCATGCGTGGTGTGACAAATGTACCGTTTCAGATGTCACCGTCAATAAAAAAAAACGAAAGTAACAATAAATTATTAAATCTGCAAATGAAATGCTTAAACAAGCAGCACATTTTTTCACTCGACGAAAAACAAACCTACGGAGCTCAACGTTACGACTGCGGCCGAGGTGTCGGGGGGAGGGGCGGCACTTGTCACTGCACGAAGCAGCCAGCACTGGGCAGGAAGTCCTGCACGTATGTCGCCACCGCCTTGGACAGGTACGTCATGCTGCCATAGCGCCCACTCGGAGCGCTGTCGTACAGCAGGTGGCAGATCTTCGTGTTCGGGTCCATGGCCAGCATGTTGTCGTCAGCACCCAGCGACCTCTGTCAGAATTGAACAGCAAGGCACGGGAGTCATGCGTGGCTTTTTGGAATGCTTTCCGTAAACGCTGTCCAACTCGCACTGTCATGGTGCTGTATCCCGAGCACAGACGCCGGCGGCTAGCTGTTTTTAAAGTTATTTTTGCTCTCCTTTGTGTGTTTGTTTTTGGCTAATCTAGCCGGTTTTCAGTAGGTTGAGTCCCTGACAGCAACACGTTACACTAAATGTCAATTACAGAAGATTATCTTTACGAGGGTTGTTGTTACCACACATTACAGACGAAATAGACGGAAAAGCAAATGCATAAATGCCTCAAGCTTAGTTGGAAACTGTGAAAGAGTATTTGCAATTCAGTGTAATCTGTTAGGTAATGGTTAAAAGTGAAGCCCTAAAATAACGCCACTGATGTCTGAAGGTAGGACCCACACATTTCCACAATGTGTTGATTACTCGATCAACCATAGGTGTACAGTAGAACCCCTATTAACGACCACCCCTGTTAACGACTAATCGCTTAACGACGAGCCTTCATAGAGCCCAATGTGCAGTGTATAGTAGTGTAGTGTATAGTAGTGTCGTGTATAGTAGTGCCATGTGTAGTGCCTCCACAGAGCTCAATGTGTTCGCTTACCGACCATTCCCCTGTTAACGACGGGCTGTTGTAGATATAGTAAATATTAATGCATTTATTAACCATGTTTCTTTTTATATTACGTGTTTATAATGTCATTAGTATCTTAATGTATTAATATCCATCGTTTAAATATTATAAAGTACGTTTTTTGTGTGAAAAGGGGTAACTTTCAATGCTACCGGAACAAATTAAGCCTTTAACATGCATTTCCTATTCTCGCTCAATGACCAAATCACTGAACGACCGGTTTCGTGGAACCAATTACAGCTGTTAAGAGGGATTCTACTGCATCGTCTTAAACACATTCGTACATTAATGTCCTGCACAAATTAACCGATGCCCATGATGTCGCCAAGTCCCACCCATCACCTCCCATCCATCAGCAACTCGCAGCCTTGCTCGCCCGCACAGCGGAAGGCTCGGGTGGCAATGCGGCCCAACGGCGGCGCATTCGTCACCGCATGCCACGGAGGTTCTCATGGGGTTCAACTCCAAAAGGCTGAACCGGCGATTACCGCGGTGCACATTGACCATGAAATACCCGCCGCCTGCTTTACAGTGGGCATTGATGATTCCCCCTGACGTCATTCACAACAGAGTTGTGTGCCCGTTTCACGGTCCAAATGTTACCAAATTTAAGAATCACTTGCAAACGACCCTTAAACTATAAAACATTTTTTATTATACCATGCAAGGCCCACTGAGCTACATCGCTCTTTTTCAGAAGTGACCTGGCTATCACAAATGATAGCCCAACGAAGTAGCTCATCACATGGAAATTTATAGCAGCCAAAAATTCTAAATGCGGAGGTGGAAAAACCGGAGGACCTAGAGAAAAATCCACGTGACCACGAGGAGAGAGACATGCAAACTCCAAATTTACAAGCGTCAGGGTCAGGCTCAAACCCACGACCTCCTGTATAAGAGGTGAGGTAGTGAACACCTCGCCACCGTGGCACCCAATTGGGGTTATCGCCCCTTTCTATAACTACAGCAGACTGTTTATTTGCAACATAGCGCCTTTATGATAGGCTTGAGCTATAAGAATGGCGCAAATAACAAACGTACGAGATTTTTAAGGGTCCTAGCCGAGCCGAGCAGAGCCAGTCTCCCACCTGGTCACTGATGAAGAACTCGTTGGCGATGTGCACGATGCGGTCGATGTGGATAATCCCACCCAGCGTGTGGATATCCATGTCGCTGAGCAGTGTGAGCACCAGGATGGCCTCTACCAGCAACTGCCGGTACTCGGGCTGCGGCACGCGGTTCAGCACCGACTCCACGTGCACCGCAAACTTCAGCTCTCCCGGCGTCATCTGGGCAAGCCGGGCCATCCATCCATTCATCCATTCACCCATCCATCCATTGATCAATTTCATTCATCCATCCATGCATCAATTCATTCATATATCCATTTACCCATTCATTCATCCATGCATCAATTCATCCATCCATTCACCTTCATGAGAAATAGTCCACTGAAAAATGTTAAGCCCAGCAATAGCTTTGTCCCACCACTAGGAGGAGGCCTAGAGAGCTCTTCTAAAATGGTAAACACTAGACTGGATTATCTGCGCTAATTACGGAGAGGGCAGCCGCGGATAATTTAAAATCGCGAATAATCCAAAAATATAGCAATTTTCCGCAGATCTCTATGCCAAAAGCCACTAATATAGGTATAAATTTAAACTCACAAAATAAATGATCGAATTAATTTATGTCAAAATCTCAGTTGCACGGTGAATCCGCAAATCGGAAAAATCGCTACACAGATAATCGAGTCTCCTGTATTTGCTCTATTCTTCCACGCTGACGAGACATCTTGGAAGCGGTGGTCGGACACCACACTTTAGCCCACCACATGAGATCTGCCCGTCGACTGACTTCAATGTTCCCATTCGTACAGAGGTGAAGTCCTCGACTTATGAACGCCCATACTTACAAACCAGCTTCCATGAAAGAAAATTAAAAAATAACGTCGACTCAAAACGCAAACTCGAAATTGCAAAATGAACGACGGAACTAATCTGTTCAGAGGAGTGATCTTTCATGAGATGTAATGAGTAGGCCTCGTGCTGGGAGTGTTTTAGTGCGCACACGCAGACATGTATACGTATGTGAGAGTGCGAGTGTGGGGAGTGGTAGTGTAGCAGTTAGCGCGCTGCACTACGAAAGCTATTCTTGCTCACAGTCAACACCAGTGATGATTGGGCCTCCTCTAGGTCGACTCAAGACTCAAATGAGTACCTGGTGCGGTGTTTAAAACATCGCCATTCGGGAGACAAAGGGGGCCGGGAGTGATGTTGGCCGACCACCCCCTCATTTGCCGTACCGGCCTTCATAGGAGCTCACTAATAGAACTTGCCCCAACAGTATGTTAAGGCTATAGGGGGATCTTTGTCTTCTGTGTCTATCTGTGTGTGCAGCACGTGCCCCATGTGTGTGTGCAATTGTGGTGACTCATTGCCCCCCTTCTGACTACAAGTTAGCATCAGAACTCAAGGTAAGTGAAAATATAAGTTTTTTTGTTACTTTATAAAGTATTTACTATACATTTTTTTATAGTGTTACATGAAAATGTACAATATTTTCTTCTTTAAGTATGAGTGTAACAATTTTTCTCTTTTTGCTGAACCGTAACACATTTCATAACACTGACAGTATGGGCATTTAAATATACAGTAGATTACCGTGTTCCGACGAACGAACCGCTCGATTTACAAACGGGTCTCAGGAACGAATTGTGTTCGTAATCCAAGGCCTGCCCGTACATTAAAAAAATCTGCACCATTGGGAGATCAGCTCTGGGTTGCAAGTCTACTGTGCTACCAATTACACCATGGCAGCATCCGCATTTATCAACAAGTCTATTCTCAAAAAATTCCCTACTGGAAGACTATATTCTTCTGTGAAAGATAGCGCCTTCCTTCACGATTGCCCTGCACTGCAAGAATACCAAAGGAACCAAATCTCTGCATGCATGCACAAGCGTGTCTGCCTTACCTCTCTTGTAGCAGAGGAAGGCAGCACAAATCCATCAATGGACAGACCGTGACACTGCAAGCAGACGCACCAGAACAATTGTCAATCTTTGTTTCTTGGCTTCGTAACATTACCTGTTTGCATTGACAGCAAATAACTTTAAATTGCGTGGAAGTTGAACTTCTTTCGCGCCATACGTAGCCAACCGTGCTAATTGGAAGAGCATGTGCAGCGCTTTTGTTAATCCACTGCTGAATGAGGGCCTCTTTCCATATTTGGTCATTGTCGAGTGAAGGTGGAGAGAGCAAAGATGCAGCAGCTTTAAAGCACAGCACAACAACGGACTTAGCTGTACTGCCCTCTGCTGCCCACCGCACAGCTCTGTAGCCCTTTGACAACCTGGTGATGCATGGTGGTCACCCTTACAATATCCTGGCTCAATCCAACTTAGCTTCAGAGATGGAGAGTATTCCAGGTATGTATGACTGTTCAACATCTTTCGCACTGCATGTAGCCAACCGTGCTTATCAGAGGTGCGAGTCATTTGGTTATAGCCCTTTGGTTAATTGCCAAAGATAAATTATGCGGGCAAGATTTCTGCTGCAAATCAATCATTGGCTCGGATGGTGTTGGCAGCTACTGCCATAAAAAAACACATTGAGGCACCGTATGATTCGCAACGGTGTCGCCTGTGGGGTTAAATCACAAGTTTAATTTAAAAAATCAGTTATCGTCTTGCTAAAAAAGGGCCATTGTCCAAAACGTCGACGATTACTGTATATTCCAGATTAGAAAAACTAGCTTTCTTTTACTGTATTTTAAATCAAAACTTGGTGGTGCGTCATACAATCTGGTAGGTGTGTGAGCAGATTTATAGAACTTCAGTGACATCGGCCACAAGTTTGGGGTGCATCTTTACTTTCCAAATCATGATAATAGTTTTTTTTTTACCCTTTTTATCTGGCAAACAAAAATGACACCTTTTTTTACAAGGAGTCATGTTTGCATTGACCACAATACCTGCGGTCAGAATGCAAACAAAAAACACAACTCTGATAATGTATGCACTGTCCTTGAAATTGATTGGTCCACACCCGAGACAGCTTTTCTTAGAGCCTAGTCTCACATGGTGTTGAACCAGATGACGCCAAAAGGCGCATCTTAATATGCAGAGACCACAGTAAATATAAATATTCCCTCGAGGGCAGCATTATTGGCAAACGTGTCAAGTTGTCATAATGCATGCGAGTAGCGCGCTGCTGCCGAAGCATCAGCAGCATCGCCATTGTGGCGTTCAGCTAATGGGGGGGGGGAGGGAGGGGTCACAACGTACCTTCTCCAGGACCTTCCAGACCTTCTGGTAGAAGCCGATGGGCACACGGTTGAGCGCGCCGTCGAGACGCCGGCGCCGCAGCCACTGGCCCTGGCGGTCATACCACGCCGGCTGCTCCAGCACGGCGCCCAGCGGCGATGTCTCTCCTGTCGCCGTGGGGCTCGACGGCGTGCTCGCGTGCTACCCGGGGTGGGGACAAACGCGAGGATGGCGCCGCCAGTAGCAGATGACAGAAGCGAGAAACGTGTAGGGGTGGAGGGGCAGAGAATTTAGCGGAAGCGGTGAAGGCCGCGGGCAGGATGTGGCCGTCAGGCCGAAGTGACCAACGGGGGAAGGAAATTAGACAAAGGCGATGATAGTGGGAGGGACGACGGAATGATGTTTTGCGATCGATCAGAGAAAGTTGGATTTTGGAGAGAAGACATGTACGGTGGAGCTCGGTGTGTACGTAGGAGAGTTAATCGAACAATTTGGGGAGGCAGCAGATTTTGAAAGGAGGTAGTCAGGTGTAGCAAGAGATGTGAAAGAGTGGCAAGAGGAATATTTAGACCAGACACAGCAAACAACACACACCACGCAGTAAAGTTAAAACACTGTATCATACGCGCAAAACAACATTAACTGTCTACACTCCCTAACCTTGATTTCTTAACATTCAATTACATTACAAGAAAGCTACTGACAAATTACTGTTGTCAACCAACCTAATTGTTCCAATAGTTCAAACATATTTGATAGTTTACAAATGTAACGTTTCATATGCAACCAAGAAAAATACTGCAACATTTAACAAAAATTGAAGCTTAAAAAAAAAGTAAGTGAAAAAATGATCAATCTTTCTTCAAGCGTGTTGACCAAAAAGTTAAGGGAGGAAAAAAAAAGCAAGACATTTTTGCAGCCTTAAAAGATCAGCTTAGGGTGGTTTGTGTAGCGCACTTTATTGCACGCAGTACACCAAAAGCCGCAGACAAAGATGCTGCCATGCATTGCTCAAGACAAGATCATCACTGCATCATTGCCGCGTACCCAAGCGCTAGGATCACCAAAAGTCCCATCACCAGCGAGATACAGAGGCCCTTCTCTTTGGCGGTCTCTTGAATCTACCACCTGCTCGTTCTCACAGCGAGTTTTCTAAATAGGCCGGTGCCAGACCTGGCGTTGCGCACTCGCACGACTTTAAAAGTGGGCCCAGCTATTATTGGCGATCTCTGGTACTGCCACGGATATATACGAGGCAGCCACGGACACCGACGGGACGTTCCACGTCGCTGTGACGCAGTCTTGAGGTGCCCAACCCAAACTGCTAAACCGCGCTCTTTACAGATACGGGGCAAATTTACAGCACCAACAAATTCGTTTTCAATAGTTCCACACTTACTGGCAGTTAATGAAAGTTGTTTAAATAACAAAACAAATGCGTACACAACCTCCACAACAAACTCCGCCCAAATTTTTTTTTGGCTGTGGCCTGGCATAGTCCTGAGCACAAAACTAGGTCGGTTAAACTTAGTATGCAGCCTTGAAGTACTCTACACTGCTCCAGTGCTTGGGTCTTGAAGATCCGAACAAGAAATAATATACGTGCTGAAAATGACTCACTGTTATTATTATTGTTACGCTTGTTTATGCAGGAAAGTCTCACCGAGTCTCAAGACCCTCGTTCAGCCAAGTTTTCGCAGATGTGGGTGATGTTGCTACGTGTCGTCCGAATCAAGTAATTTGCAGGTCACTTCTCAGCACTGGTAAGTTTTGCCAATAGCAGTCACATACGTAACCGGAGAACTCAAAATAAATATATGCATAACAAGGGGAGAATATACAAACGACACGCAGAAAGGTTCCCGAGTCTAGAATCGAACCCAAGCTCTTCTCGTTATCACAGCACCACCCCCTGCCGCCTACTGATCCCTTTATATAATAAAGGGAGGGCTGCATCCTAGTGCTAAGACTGGGACTCGTACAGTTTTGTGTCCGGAAATCTTGTAGCTGTAGACTCGACTTTAGTTAAGAGATTAACCATTGGTTAACTGATTTCTACGATTCAATACGCAAAACTATATTTGGACTGGGCAAAGCATTCAAGTGCCTTAGGAAAGGTATCACTTGCACCCTATTGCACAGCATCGGTCCGTTTATTTTCTTATAATTAGGAATTATCATTTAAAAATACCTCGTAGTCTCTCGAGTCTCGCCGTATTATCCATTGCTGTTTGTCATCACGAGCGTCTAAATTTATATTTCAATTTTTTTTGTCCAGGAAATCTCAAATTCTGCACAGCAGAGCTGAGACACCCCCACCCCGTTGCACCACCCCCCTTGCAGATATCACGGCGCTGCCCAGCAAGGACCATGGCTCTTGCTAGCAACGGCAATTCACAACTCTTCTCCAGGAGTGAACTATCAATGGAAACCTCCAAAACAATGGACCAAGGGCGAGCAACGCCACCAAATACAAGTATTTGTGAATCGTCGAGATGCATCCTTTTACCCGAAAAGGGTGTCCATAATATAGGTATGGAAAAGTGCAGACCTGAAACTGCTTGCTCGTGTCACTGCTGGCGGAGAGGGTGTCCACTAGAGGGAGCGTTCTAGAACCCTTTTAGAGTATACTTGGCCTACTAATCTCCGCTATGTATTTAAATTACACAAATTCAAGACCGTTTGTGCTCTCTGTTCCTGGCCACTTTGTGTTCTAGGCCTTTGGGGCCTGTGCTCAGCAACTCGGATCAAAGCAAATATTTTTTTCCGCAACTTTAACATGAAAGGTGAGGCCAAACCATTTGCGGTGAAATCAGAAATTATCTTCAATTGAGAAAACACCTCTGATCAAGTATCAACCCAACAACCTCACAAAATGGCACTCTCAAAATCCCCAAGAGGTGTGTACACACCGGTACACGTAAAAGTTCATCAGGCGCCTGCATAACAAAGACACTCTCTTATGGGATCGTAAGACACACAAAGCTGCGCCAGCAGTCACTTGGTTCCTTCACCCCACTGGCATTCACAAAACTCATTTACCCACAGCTTCACCCGGGTACGCGGGCGGTGCTTTTCCGCACGTCGACGTCTACTCCGCACAAAACACACAGGTCCACAAGCTTCAGCGACACACTCAAGATATCTGGTCTGCAGAAAATGCAAACGCATTAGTCGTTGGGCGTGACTCGGCGGGGAAGGGGGGGGATTGGAGGGTGTTTCGAGACCCACGGGGTTGCAGAAGCGACCGACGCGGCTTCTGTTAATCCCAAAGCTCCTCATCGGTCCACGCGGCGGTGAGTGGCAAAGTCTCTGCAAAGCAAAGCTGTTAGTTCCAGCTGGCGCATGGCGGCGGCTGCTTCAATCACCGGAAGCAATGAAGTCAATGGCCAGAGACGGGTATATACGTTTGTATGTGCACAAGGTAATGTGTGGAGGGGTGGTCAAAAAGGTCTACGGGTTTCACTGTTGCACGTTACCGCCGAATGCACCCGATCCCATCGGACGTCAGAAGCTGAGCATGGATGAGCTTGGATAGTGCTTGGATGGGTGACCACCACCATGCATAAAGCAGGTGAAGCAGTAGTAGGTGTTGTCGGCAGTGGAGGTCAGTGCAAAATCCATTGTCGTTGTATAGACACACCCAAGCCTCTACCAAACCCGCATTAACCAGCGTGGTGAAGTATGATGGACAAATAACCCTCACGGCCCTCATCCATCAGTGGAATGGCAAAAACAGGATGTACAAGCATCCTTAGAATACTAATAAGTGCCAATTATTTACCTCAATAAAGCATCACTGCACAGAGAAGTTATGTCAATTCCATTCACGAGTGTTTAGCCCGTGGCAGGAAACTGAAGTACCAAAACAAAAGCCACTTTAAAATAAGGGGATGACACCTAGCCACGTCGCAGCCCCACGACCACAACACCTGGCAAGCCTTGGTATTGGGCACCCACCTAAGTTCTCACCCAGGCACAAACCTGCTTAGCTTGTGAGATCTGACGAGATCAGGCGCACGCGCGGTTAATCGGCCATAGGCCTCTCCTTGAAATTAATCACCGCTTGTGTTTCGGGAAGCGGACAAATTTAGACCCTATATAAATCCACTTTGTATTGTAATGTATTAATTTGGTAATGTTACAGCTGTACTGTATTTCAAGTAGCACAGCGAGGGGGCACTTAAAATATAATCTTAGAATACCTTTAAAAAGAAAATTATTTTTAAGTTTTCTATGTTATGTTATATTAAGAAGCGCCATTGTTCGAAACGCACCTTTTATACATTTTCTTTCAGGCCAGTGTTATTAAACGAATGTGTGGCGTTTTATACATATTAGGTTGCTGAGAGTTTTACAAGAATACACTTTTTGACCACCCCATTCGCACAGTATACATACACAGTGTGGATATGTAAATGCACCTCGGATTATAACATGACCAGCTGCGCAATGTGCCGAAGAATACGTAGGTAAATATCATGAATCCAACTGAAATCCAACCAAATTAAATGTACTTCTATGAACCTTGGTGAGAGCCCAAAGAGTTGCATTCAATCTTACCCGGAACAAGAGACCCCCGACTGATGCGAACGATCCTTTTTTTTCCACTGCCGTGCCGGGGGCATGCTGAGCCAGCCCGGCGTGGCTCAGGAAGCGCCGCGTTGTTTCTTTCCACTACGCGAGGCGTTGCCGCTGACTTCGCACGCAGTGAACGAGTCTAGGCGCATAAAGTTGACGCAGTGTTCCAGTTGTTACTGGCTGATATCACACACATTGCATGCGTCATTCGCCCAGTGCCTGGCCCTACTTGGCCCCAGGCCAAAATCAGAAATCTTGTGAAAAGGGAGCAGCATGGTTTGATTGTGGCTCGGCACGGCAAAGAGCCAATTGAGAACCACCCGAACCCATAGGGCCACGCGCGCTGGCTCGGCATGGATTTGGTAGTGGAAAAGGGTCACTTGATTACACAGTGAGATGAATGAGGTTAAATATTTTGAATCAGAGATCTGTTTCTACTGGATATAGTTCTACTCGGCAAATATGAGGCTACTAATAAAGCCCACAACAATATTGCGCAGCAGTTATATTTTTATTAAATGCATTTACATATATTACCTACAATTATTCAACATCATATATTACCTAGAGAGCTATAAGGCTCCTCCACCTTCTTTTAGAGGCTCCAGGTACGCTAGATACAAGCGATCCAACCCACGTTTTTTCAAAGTGGGACAAAGAAGAGTCTATTCCACACCTTTTAAATGTGGCAAATTTTCAAATCCGGACCTGAAGTGAACCTCAACAACCTTTACCAACCAACTCGTGTCAAGAGTTACGCCGAACAGTTCACCTCCACCCCCACGCACGTGATGCCACCTTTAAAAAACGGCAGTGAAATTCAGAAATCGCAGTTTGCTGCATTGGCATGAGTAACTTTACAATCATACGGAGCACAATTACATCATCTCGTTAAAAAAATTACTACGCACTTTTGCATACAAAGGAATTTGGCAATTAAAAGGTGTTTTAAATGCAACTCATACATACTCACTGCTTCGCATAATATGTTCTTTATTATTTAAGCAAATCCGGAGATCAGTAAATATATATAATTATGGATTGATGTCCTTTAATTTAGTCAGAACCCATTGTGACTCATTATATCTAGGCTGTTTAGATGACAGGTGGACCTTACAGTCACCCTGCTCTAACTTGCGTAGTCCACAGCACTTGTCTCTATCGGTCATCCTGAGCCAGCAATGGATATTCCACATTTACATGGCAGGGCCTCGGTATTTCCATAACACCCCCAAAGCCATTCAACATACACAGTCGTGTGCATTGATTTCCAACGGAACATACGATAAAATAATGTTGCCGGTTTCTGATTAGTGACCTCCAAAACTATCTTACTTTAACCGCTGCCAATGAGGCACGGTGTTGTTTGAACATTTCATTGTAAAAGTGGTCATGGAAATGCAGCACAGGCGAGCGTTAAACCCAGTGAGGAAGGAGACGGGGTCACGTGAGGTGTGGAGGGTAGGCGGTTGGGAGAAAGGGGGCGGCAGTGCCTGTGAGACGCCACGCGACCTCTGCCCTGCTAAAGGTCAGCGGGCCATTACCGTCGATTGGGGGGAGTAGGCATCACCACCGGCAAACGACTGACCAAACCAAGCGGACTGGTTTCATATGTCGATTTGGGAGGGAGGGAGGGAAACAGAGAGGAAAATTACAACACGTCAAAAAGGTTCAATGCCAAAGTAAACACGAGGGAAATGAAATGAGTCGCACAACATTCAAAACTACACACGCAAAATGTACACACAGATACATTGACGTGTACCTGGTCCACAGGCAAATGCATCTCAGCACACAAAAGGCGGTACACTATGCATATTGTCAGTTTTTTTTGCATTTCCCCATCATTTGTGTGTTCATAAGCCGATGCCCGGAATCAGCAACCACTGCTGTGGCTGGACCAGCATCAAACCTCATGGGTCTCCTTCGACCTATGAGTCACCATTCACCATTTACAGATCTCATATCACAATCACGTTTGTTTAGCATTGGTAATATAACACAAGGCATGTGACAGCAGTGCTGACAGGCATATCACAGAAGAGCTTCCGCAACTTCTTTGCATTGCCTCTTATTCCCACCCGCCCTGCTACTGAGCACTGTTCATTGCAGTACAGTTCATTGCATCTCATCAATACTTTTTAAATCTCACAGTTGAAATGTAGCCACCTTACATGTGGAATAACAAACCTGACATCATAGGCAGGGGAACTTTATCAGTCATCAACTGACTGGACTGAGAGCATCAATGCATGTTATACAATAGAACCCCTGTTAACGACTAATGGCTTAACGACGGGCCTCCATAGATCCCAGTGTGTAGTGTATAGTAGTGTAGTGTATAGAAATGTAGTGAAAAGAAGTGGAGTGGAGTGTATAGTAGTGTATAGTAAAACCCTCTTAACGACCACCCCTGTCAACATCTTAATTTTGGAGCTTTCGTGACTGCAGGAATTATTC
>CM025682.1:703827-724930 GCA_014621495.2 Entosphenus tridentatus | reverse complement strand
CCCCCCCCGCCCTCCTCTCTATATTTAAGGCCCCACCACAGATACGACCTCTCTCTTTGTGCCGATATGTGTTCTCTCTCTGTGTGTCCTTGTGATGTCTGTCTGCTTGTATGTCTGTCTATAGTTTTCTAGTTAGATTTTTGCTGCTATTTCTTTTATGCCTGATGATGATTGCTTGTGTTGCAATCGAAACGTCGTAATATGCTATTATTTAATTTATTATTTTATCTTTAGACGTGACTTAACCGAAAGAACCAAAGAATAACCCCTGTCAACGACTAATCTCTTAACGACAGGCCTCCATAGAGCCCAATGTGTCGTCTATAGTGTAGTGAATAGTACTGTAGTGTATAGTGTAGTGTATAGTAGTGTAATGTCGTGTATAATAGTGTAGTATATAGTAGTGTAGTAGTGTAGTGTATAGTAGTGTAATAGTGTATAGTATAAATCTTGACTTAAAGCTTTCGTGACTGCAGGAATTCATATCCTTTGGGTCTTTCGGTAAAGCCATGTAGATAGAAAAATTATAAAAATAACAATATCACAACGTTTCAATTGCAACACAAGCAATCGTCATCAGGTGAAAAATACAGCGGAAGAGCTGCTGAGGCAGCAAAAAATATATGGTGGGAGCGCTGCTAAGGCAGGGAGTTATAAAGGTTTGAGATGGGTGTAGCCCAAGGGTCAGTGGGCGGGGCTAGAGATGAAATTTGCATGTAAATGGAAGGTCGGAGAAATCTTGACAAACAAAGCTGTGGGTGTGGCCATTGTATTGTGAGAGATTAGCATGTCAATGTAAGAAATTTGCTTGCAAATGTAAGCTTGGAGAGAGCTCGGAAAGAGTCATCGCCACATGGAGGTGGAAAAGTATGGCAAACCGCCATTTACTAACACAGCTAACGGTGGCTGTGTTAGTGAATGTAACTCGAAAATAACTGCTAACATAGGTAGGTAGGAAGGGAACAACACAGCCAGTTATGACCTAAATTGGTTAATAACGTCCTTCCAATGATTGCTCAGTTTGTACCCATCTTCTTGGTGGAAATTGTGTCTGTGTTGATATATCTGGATGGCTTCATGAACAAATCTTTGCTGATAGCCAGTGGGTTTGCAGAGTACCCTCGTCTTGGCAAAATAAATTTCGTGTGCCCACAGCATTAAAATAATGATTAGCCACGTCTGAGGTATTGGGCCAACCGTGTTTCAGATCTAGCTTATGTTCATAAACCCGGTCCGAGACATGTCGCTTAGTTTCCCCAATGTAACTGCTGCTGCAGACACAGCGTGGTTTGTAGACACCGGGGTATTGCATGTCAGGGATCACATCCCTAACTGCTCTTATCTGTGGAGTGTAACCAATAACCACCGGGAGAGCATTTTCTAGTCGGGAACCCGCAACATCGAAAGTGTGGCTGCTGCGCCCCTGTGCGGTAACTCTCCAATCCAGCATGCAAGTCATTGGCCCAACAAGAGTTTGCATCATCATCATCTACGCTGCTGTCACCATTTTCACGACGTACCCAGCGATGCAACGACGCCGTCCTCTCCGCATTCTTGCCTTTGCTATGGGACACTCGAGTACAGACGGCAAACTCACAACTGGAAACGTCTCATTTCACGTGCAAAAAGAATGGCTCAGCAAGCCAAAGGTACCACCTGCTTCATCTGGCTCTTCAGCTTGCTGATGCCAGCTCGCTCAGTCTTGGTGGCGCCCGTGTGGTCCACCCCTCGGATGGAGATTCCCGGGCTGGAGACGGCCGACGACTGCACCGAGCGCACTGCGTACATAGGAGGGTGTACGTCCCAAGCACATGGTCGACACTAGACTTTTTGGATAAAAGTAATGAAAGATTATGCTGTTACAATTGTTTGTTCACCCAGAAAAGCCTTGCCAAAGTCTCAAGATTACTTCAGGAACTAGCAGGTTTTCTGCAGGAGGGGGGCAATGTTGCCAAGTGCAATCTGAATTGAGTGTTTTTCTTATTATTGTTTCAGCATTTGGATGCTTGGCCAATACCAGTTACTTTGTATGTTTTTATTAGTTACTAGCGGGAAATACCCAGCATTGCCTGGGGGAAAAATATATTTCAAAACTTCTCTTAAAAACATAACATATACATATGTAGAGGAGAGAAATATGCGGTGTGCACAGTTAAGCGGGTGCAACGGAGGGCAAACAGGTGTGCACGTTGCAACATGAGGTTTGCACCGACAAACCGACGGTAGTTAAGGGGAGAAGCGGGTGCAACTGAGGTCGAACAGGTGCTACGTGGTGACCGGAGGTTGGCGCCTAAGAGACAGGAGATGGGGGGTCATGACAAGGGATTAATGTGACTACTGGCACCGGCCTAGCGGCAGCTTAAGTGAAAAACCTGAGGAATCGGGATGAGCAGGGGGATATAAGCAAGAGTGTGTTTGAGTGAGAGGGGGTTACTGCCGGGAACCAAGAGTGAAGACATCTCGCCACTGCCACTCCAGCCGTCAACGGGACCTCAACCCTCACGCCGTCATCGGGCAGGAGTTTGCTGAACCCCCCGCCCGGGACAGATGAGTAAGCGGGTCTGAGGGAGCGTAGGTGAGAGCAGCGGTGGAAATACGAAGTTGCTGTGTGTAGAGTCATTGAGTGCAAAGACGCTGTGTGCGGAGTTGCTGAGAGCAGAGCTGCTGAGTGCAGGATAAGTGAGGTGCGGAATAGATAAGAGCGGAGAGAAGTGAAGTATATGTGACCAGACAGACAGTTATAGGAGTGCCTATAACTGGCGCAAGACCAGGTGAATAAAGTGTAAGCAGGTGACTTGTTACAACGTGTCGGTGTGACACTACACATACACAAATACTAAGCTATTGTGAAAGCCCGGCGTGCCGTTTGTCCGTCAAAATAATTATAAGAGGCTTGCAGAAGTCCAAAAAGTTATAGAAAGTGGGGGGTAAATAGTTGATCTAAAAGGTTTCCGCAAATTGTCGACCCCCCCCCCCCAAAAAATATTTTTACTCCAGCGTAAGCATATATACCTAAACACCCTACATACAATAGAGTGAGTAGTATCTACTGACTGTACAGTAGTATCTACTGAGCCCAGTAGTAGCTACTGACTTTATAGTAGTATCTACTGACACTACAGTAGTAACTCCTGACCGTAGTAGTACCTACTGACCCTACAGTCGTATCTACCGACTCTATAGTAGTATCTACTGACTCTATAGCAGTATCTGCTGACTATAGTAGTAACTACTAACTCTATAGCAGTCCTACCGATTCAATAGTAGTATCTGCTGACTATAGTGGTATCTACTGACTCTACAGTCGTATCTACTAACTTTGCAGCAGTATATACTGACTATAGTGGTATCTACAGTCTGTAGTAGTATCTACCGATGACAGTAGTAACTACTGACTCTATAGTAATATCTATTGACTATTTTGTAGTAGTATCTACTGACTATAGTCGTAACTACTAACTCTATAATAGTACTAGACTTTTGCTCGTCCAAGGACGGGTGTATTGCAGTAAATCTGAAACTTGCAAGCGAAAAGCAGTCCGTGACGTGATATTCATTCATCCATTCGTGTGCAATTTGTAAGGGCGCGGTGAAACAGACCTATTTCATTTTAAGGTTATAATCCCTTGTTCATCATGACGTTCTTTTTACTTCAATATCTCAAGAGCGTTACGGAGATCGCGTGACGTGAGGGTTCTGCCTTTGTAGTGAGGGTTGTAAGTTGACGCCGAGGAGGGGGGAGGAGTGACGTCAGCCGCTAATTATTATGAATGGGGGGAATATCCATTTGGAGGACGTGACCTTATAATGATTATTAATGAGGGGGGCTGTTCGATGTGGAGTTACGTCACCTGCTCATGATTATTAATGAGGGGAGCTGTTCGATGTTGAGTGACGTCACCCGCTCATGATTACTGAGGGTAGGAGGGTGTCCATTTGAAGGATGTCACCTGCTCATGAATATTAATGAGGGGGGCTGGTCGATGTGGAGTGACGTCACGAGCGTTAAGGACATTCCTGGGTGATTATAGTAGGTATATGCAGACTCTATAGCTGTATATGCTTACTCTATAGCAGACTGACTTTACAGTAGTATCTACCAACTCTGCAGTAGTATCTCCCGACTCTATAGTCGTATATACCGACTCTATAATAGTATCTATCGACTCTATAGCAGTTAACCATATAAACTCCATACAAAAAAGCACACACGTTGGAAAATCGAGCCCAGGTCCCTCCTGCTGTGAGGAAGAAGTGTTACCACTGCACCAGCCCGCTGCACATAACTACATCAAATATTCTCGGTTAGGTCTCGGAGGCTTTGGAATCTCTTATCAATCCGGAATGTCTTACAAATTCAGATTGGACTGAAATTAAAATACAGTCAACCTGCTATAATTATGCAATACAATGCTTTGTTAATGATCCACGAGCCAACTCAACAATGCACTCGTCCAAATTGCCGGGCGAGTGCGTTCTGCAGTCGAACGGCAATAACAATTTAAAGCACCGTTCAATCAACATTCTACAATGGCGCCTGAGCCGTCCATCAGTGGCGCTTGCCACAGACTCCCAAGTGTCCCTATCGGGACGTGAACCTGTCCATGTTTCAACCACAAGGGCCCTTACCGCTGCGCTCTACGCCAAACTCCTTGCCACTCAGGATGTGGTGCAGGAGATTCTTCATGTCGGACGGGCTGAGGTTCATGAGGCTCTCGGAGGCCTCCTCTCCTGCACACGAGAAAGTCACAAAAAGTGAAGGACACTCCGTGGTCAAACGCTGTTGACCTTTCCTATCAACAGGTCTTGCCACAAATTGCAAAAAAAACTGAAATTTAACTGTGTGAGATAGCTATGGTATCATTTCGCCAGAATCAAGATACTGTGATTTTTTTACCACAAGTATGTGTTATTAATGGAGACTTGATGACTTGTAATTTGTGCCTATTTGGTGTTTGAACATCTTAACGCCTGTATCTACACCAGAAAGGATAAAGCCTATTATTATTTTAATAAGGGATTGCTTATGGAGTGCCTGAAATTGAAAGTTAATAACCCTCCAGTTAGTGTACGGCAACTGTGGTCACCCAGAACAGATCGTGGATCAGGTAACGAATCGATGCCCAATTCACAAACACGAAGGAAGCGGCATCATCACACTACGCTACTCCCGACACATTCATCTGGCTCAACCACCTCGATATCAAATTATTGCCGCTGCCCGACATCAACATCAGCCGCACGACGTAGAAATCGTCTAAATATATTGAGCAGTAAGACTTTGTCGATCACGAGCTTGGAGGACAAAATCTTGGCCAGCGGCGACTCAGCATCACCATTGCCATCATATTCATTGATCTCTCTGGGGGTCGGAAAAATACCACTCACCGGCGAGGTCAAATGATTTCGTCGGAGAGCAGTTAACGGTGGCTTCTCTATTTGAAGAAAAAAAAATATCTCTCTGTTAATCCACTGCTGGACCGGGGCATCCCCACAGCTTATCGGTAATGGGGGTTGTTTGGTGACACTTCACCAAATGAGTCAGTGTGGGTTGGTGGGATGATAGAAGCTAGGAACAGTTCATATATCACTCCCCACTGATGTTAGCCTTGGCCGAGAATTGAGCTCGGGTCACCGGATTCATTTTAATCCACTAACCACTGTGCCACCACTCTATTTGACAAAAGTTTTCACTTGATGAAGAGGAGTTATTTTGGAAATCTGCTTTACGAAAGGAGTTTCTACCAATGGGATGCAGCTATTAAGCAGACTCTTAAGTGAATGACATAAACACTCAAAGGTTGGAAATTTATCTGAATAGTTAGACAAATAAGTCACTTGAAAGATGAACTGGCTTAGACAGCTTTGTAAAAATCAAGAGAAGGGCTAAGAGGAGGAAAGAGCGTTGTTACGATCACACTTTTTATACGAACAAGCCGAGATTTAAAATTGGTGATTGAGGGGGGGTGGGTCTAACGCAGTTGTGGTGGCGGTGGTGGCAGTGTGACGTGTACGGCTCACCGGAGCACTTGAGGCTGCGAGCGAGCTCCGTGGCCA
This sequence comes from Entosphenus tridentatus, assembly GCA_014621495.2. NCBI lineage: Eukaryota > Metazoa > Chordata > Hyperoartia > Petromyzontiformes > Petromyzontidae > Entosphenus > Entosphenus tridentatus. The sequence goes on along the minus strand of CM025682.1, from coordinate 718,873 downwards.
TGACCTGGATGATGAGGCCGATCCTCAGCCGGAGCATTTCCACAAAGAGGCTGGGCTGAGTCCGCACGTACATCGCCAGGTACACAATGATCTCCTACAGCATACACAACACACACACACCCCCATGGTGATTATGTATCCTGCTGTGCTCCGCTATCATTGAGAATAAAAATGTCTAATGTATCCATCATCCCTCCGGAGTGCAATAAATCGACTATCACTTCATGGGACTTGAACAAAATCACAAGGAATGCGCTCTAGATCTCAGAAGTTAAGCAGGCAAGAGCCCTGGTTCGTGCTTGAATGGTTGACCACGAAATAGGTAAACTTATCTCATTGATTTTTGTAGCCAATATTATTATGATTCATAATTGTTTTTTTTGTTAGGTGGAGGAAGGTTTCGTGATACAATAATTATTTAAATGTTTAACAAGCCGCCGCACATATTCACTCGCTCCCGAAGATAGAGAACGACTCGGAGGCACGAGGAGGAACCACTGACGAATGGGAAAGGCAGCCCACTTGGTGAACCAGTGCCAAATTCTCCCCTGAAGCTCTGCGGTCTTCTATTTATTAAGATGTTAGCAGCCATTTAATGAATGCTTACATGTGGGAGGAAACCGGAGCACCTGGGGAAAACCCACAAATGGGAGGTGGCAACACTATCCCATAAAGATTTAATTCACATTTTACTGTACCGCCTTTTCCTGGCAACCAAGGGTATGACACCTCGATAATACCTATGATGAGAAGAAAGTTTCACAGCATTTGTATGATCCACCAACCCTCGCCTTCACAGCACTGGATTACAGGTGTGCACAGCCACCACCGCCGGGCAAGTTACATTTTAAATAGCCGTCCCTGCCATTGCATTGTTAAAACATGGCAGCCTTGGCACTAACGAAGAATGCCATGGCCAGATGATAATATGGCCCAACCAAAACCTAAATTCTGAATCATATTGGCTGCGAATACAACTTGTGTGTTCACTTGTTCTGGCTTGATGGGTTTTTGTCATCATTTACAGAATGTGTTGGATTTCGATTTTTATTATTGTTATTGTTGGGTGAGCAATGTGATTCTAAAATAACGGCAGCACAAGAGAGAGCCACTCCAGATAATGTAGGCAGCAGGGCAGGAGTGAGCCGATATCAGTACCTGGGTGAGGACGGCGATGCTGATGTCTTGACCGCACGCCTCGTATATCAGCTTTGTGAATTCATCGGGAGGGAGAGGCCTGTGGAATGAACACATAACTCAACACACACACTCACTAACACAAACTCACCAATTTAGTATTCCCAACCATCAGGGCAAGTGCTGTAAGGTAGCACTTCAACTACTGAGATTAAAAAAGAAAACTAATAACATGTTGGTCAGTAACACTGTGGGAAAACAACACAATAGGCGACGTCTCCGGCGACAATGGCTCTTCTTCAGAGTGCATCAGGCAGTGTAATTGACTAACAAGTTGATATTTGGTTTAACATGTAGTAGGCTTTCACAACCAATATTAGCCGTAAGATGATTTTTGGGTTAGATTGCATAAATATAAATGTGTCGTTAAACCCGCCACCACCTGACACAACCAATTCATCAGATTTGTCACGTAAATACAACAATAGTCTCCAACACATCCGAGTGCTGTACTAGTTACGAATTGCCACGTTTTGTTTACGTGACAAACCTTACTAATTGGTTATGTCGGGTGGTGGCGGGTTTAACGACACATTTATATTTAGGCGAATCCAAAAACCCCGATTATGGAAGTTGATATTAATTGTTATTTGTGCTTGGGCACCGCTACCGACAACTATCACTAAAATAATTATGTTGAGATCAGTACATCACAAGAAAAGATGCTGTCGTGGTGTAATGGTCAGCATACTGGACTTGGAATCTCGAGGTTGCCGGTCTGATTCTATCTGCCAGCGTGGCAACTGAAACAATGGTGCAAGCCTCTTGGATACCACCAGCCTCTGTTCACCCACTTAATATAAATGGGTACACCACAGCAAGTCACAATTAGCAGGTCCCTGTGGTGGGGTAAACTGTGGTAAACGATTAGCACGGTTGACTAAGTATGGTGTGAAAGAAGTTCAACATACATGCATAGGCCAAATGACCTCTATAAGGGCTCTGTAGAGCTATTTCCAGTGGAGGCCCTTCTCCAAGCAGTGGCATGAGCAAGCACTTGCAGTGATGCGCCTTCATCTTTTTACAATGAAAATAAGTGGTAGCATGGGCAGCATTACACATGCCCAACCACCTTTGTCTCACCACTTCTGGTGTACCACACCAGGGGTGAGTGAGAAAGTAGTGAAGGGGCAAGGGAGAAGAGGTAATGGCCTGCCGCAGCGCATTATCTCGGCGCTCAAGGGGGGAAAACCAGTTCATACGTCGTGATTGTCTTCTCCCGTGGCTCAGGAGGGAGTCCAACCGTCAGCTGCTTCTGATGAGACAGCAGGTCTGTCGCGGCCTGAATACAGGGATGGAGACACAACGTTGTAATGAATACGACGCAGCGCACAGGGATTCCCTGAACCTCGGCAACAAGCAGCGAACGTACCACCGGTAGGCCCTGTCACCGCTAGGCCTCGTCGCCACCAAAATATTTATTAAAACTCCATGGTTCACAAAAAGATCACTGAAGGGGGCAATCGGGAGTTACACCACAGAATCCATGCACCTGTGTGCGACTAGGACGAGCCTGCGGTAACTAAGCGAGAGCCCTCAGCAGCCAGGCCCCGTGTCTGTGGAACAATGCTCTTCACCAGAACAATAGGGACTATGAGTTGGTTGAGCCTTTCATGTCCCGTCTTAAAAACATATTTTTCTTGCTTGCTTATGTCTATCAAATTATTTTTTGCCTTTCTTCCTGTTATCCTTTTTAGTTTGATTTGTTCAGGGTTTGCAAAGGGTTGCGTTGTTTTACATAAAGCGCTGTGAGGTCTCGCATGAATGGCGCTATATAAATCAAGTTTTAGTTCAGAAGTCGAGTCTGAGTCGCCGGTTCTCCCCTACCTCAGCGAGGACCTCCACCTTCTTGCGCAACATGCCCGAGATGTACCGGATGAGCGCCCACTGCTGGCTGGATCCAGCCTTGCGATAGACCTCGCTCAGCAGGTCCCGCACGGTTGTGCCGTCGTGGCCCGAGATGCGCGTGTCCCAATCCGCACCCCTGCAGCAGAGACGTGCCACGTGAACGAGGCGTCAAACCTCAGGTCACGTTTATCGGTCACGTTTTGTTTGCACAGTGGTAACACTCGTGTCTCGCGGCAAAAAAAGCCAAGATTTGGATTCACGACTCGGGTACCTTTCTGTGTGGAGTTTGTATGTTCTCCCCCTGTTCTGAAAGTGATTTATCTAACATCATAACATTTATCATGCAGATGGTGCTACATATCTGCAAGTGATGTACACCATAGTATGCCCAACGATCCACTTGTTCAAGGCAAATGTTCCCAATGTGTTTATCCTTTGACTATGAAATGAAAAAGAAAACGACATAAATTAATTCTAGATTTGAAGCTTTCGTGACTGCAAAGATTCATATTCTTGGGTTTTTTCGGTAAAGTCACGTAGGTAAAAAATTTAAATTAAAATAAAATAAAAATCACGACGTTCCGGAGGCAACACAAGCTTCCGTCTTCAGGTGGAACCGTCACAGCACGCTTGCTGTATCAAGTAACCTTACCATAATAATAAAAAGGGGGCCTGTCCTGGCTCCTCCCCCCTCAACCAGAATATATACGGGGTCGGATCTCTTGGAATTTCTCATTTACTTGATACAGCAAACGTGCTGTGACGGTTCCACCTGAAGACGGAAGCTTGTGTTACCTCCGAAACGTCGTGATTTTTATTTTATTTTTATTTTACTTTTATTAATTTTTTACCTACGTGACTTTACTGAAAAAACCCAAGGACATAAATTAAGTCAAGATTACAGGTAAGTAATTCTCAAAAGGCTATCACTTTACAACAAATGATTTGTAAATGGCTGATGCATGCATTATTTTGATACCCTGTATTCAGATGATAAATAATGTAACTGTATATGGAAATACTCTGGGCCTTAAAACTTGATCTGTCTTTTAAAACCATCACAATCACAAATCAATTGGTTTATATTTTAATGAACCCTCCTCCCATAGGAAAAAAAAAACATGCATTGTAACCGGAACTGGCCATGAAACATCCTGATGCTGAAAAATGACTTGCAAATCACTCAATTGGGATGACATGCATTACAAAATCTAACGTGGTCGTTTTTTTGTGCAGCCATAATCTCATTAAACTTAAATATCAGTTTTAATTGCAGACAACAGCCTGGATTTCAACGGTGCTAGCTCAGTGCTCTGAGCTCTTAACCACCCAAAACATTGAGCTCTTCTAAAATTTTTATTGAAATAATAAGCCATAAAAAAGCACACACACAAATAGGGACTTTAAAATCTAGATTGAAAACTAATTTCTTAAGAACTGCTTTTTTGTGCGAAATAAGTTCAACATACACACATGCATACAACCAGCTCACGCTAGCAACACAGACAGCCATGCTTTGAACCGAGGACGACTCTCTTGAGTGTGAGAGAGAGCACAGGGAGTATGACAAGGAGTGACCCCGTTCCACTGTGCGCGAAGAGAACATTATGGGGGTGGGGGGGGGCGCTCCTCACTTGACCACGAAGAGGATGTAGAGGATGTCCACTTGGTCGTGCAGGCTGGGGCACTCCTTGAGCTGTTCCACCAGCGCCTGAACGTCGATGCTGCCGTGCGCATCGCGCGGCATCTCGATGGAGCCTCGCACGTGGTGCAGGGCCTCCTGTCCATGGGCACGGCATATGACACGCAGGTCTACTCGCTCGGCTCGTCTCAGAGCGCTGACGGGTCGCCGATATTTGTTACAAAAATTTTGCCGAACATCAGCCTACGCTTTACCGTTGTATTTTACATTCACAAACTGGCACATGGAATGATTTGCTGATATGCAAGGCACAAGATTATTATATCGCTTGTTTATCCAGGAAGGTCTCGCAGAGTCTCAGGACTCGTTTTCAGGAGGGTCCTGCCAAGTTTTCGCAGCAGGGGAGCAATGTTTCTGCGGTGTATAATCCCAATTGAGTTATTTGTAGGTCATTTTTCAGCACTGCAATGTTTGGCAAACACCAGTTACTATTAATGTTTTTTTTTATAGCTGTGGAAACAAACCGGAGAACCCAGAGGAGACCCGTGCAAGCACAATGGGAGAACGTACACATTTCACGTAGAAGGTCACCCAAGTCTGGAATCGAACCCAGGCCCTTCTTGCCATGAGGCACGAGCGTTACCACTGCACCACCCCGATGAGATGGGCACACTCACTCACCTTCTCATCCTGTGCCGGTGGTGGAACCTCCACAAGGTTTGGCGTTGCTCTGGGTCCAACAAGCACATTTGTGGGCAGGTACATCGACACATCTGCATTGGGACAAGCAACACAAGAGGGCATTTGAAAACTTCAATTTCTTTATTACAATCTGGCCATTAAGTTTGAATACTTAAAAAAAAAACAAGAAGCACTTATGTGTGTTGTCCCTCAGTGCCTGACAGATTTCAATCAATAACATTTGGTGTGGTCCTCCACTGGAGGGGCTCCAGACAACCCCTCTAAGAGGGCACTTTGACATACTCTTTCCATGCCAGCCCGATATCTTGCAGCCTGCCGATTGACTCACTAGACAAATGACCAAGTATTCAATTCAGCAACTCAATAAGAGAACCCTTAGTGCACACCTGCAATTGCTTGTAAAAAACGAAAGCTTTCGGTTGCTCAGCGCAGCCCCAACAATGCCAAGTGGCGAGTAGCAAACGGCCCAACTGAAGGTGTAGTAGATAAGAGGTAGTACGTTTCTTGAAAAGGAACAAGGTTATGATGATAGCTTTGGAAGAGGGACGGGAGAGAATTCCCAAGTGCAGCAGTACGAGGGACGAAGCAGAACGAAAATTGGTGTAACCTGCGGTGTGACGAGTGGGTGAGTGTGATGTTGTAAACTGCAGTGTGGTGGCAGCAGCACACAGTGTGGATGAGACGAAAGTCTCAGGCCGAGTAGTCCTCACCAGGGGTCAGCAACCTGTGGCTCGAGCCGTATATGCGGCTCTTCAAGGACTGCTTCGTGACATTATTTATTAAGGACTGTCTCGTGTTCATCACATGCATTGCGGCTCTTGAAATATTGAGGGGTTTCCCCCCCCCCCCATATTCGAACAAAAACGCCTCTTCCTGTTATTTCGGTTGCTGACCCTTGGCCGAGCCACACGTTCGCAGAGATCGGTAGCGCCAAGGGGACCGTGGCGATTCTCACTGGGAACGTCGAGACCGCGGGCGTGCGACACCAGGCTGACGATGTCGCGCATCGTGTATGCGGCGGCGCGGAACCTCTGCGGCCCGGCCTTGCCGCCGGCCGTGGGCGGCAGGCGCGACTTGGGCCCCGAGCTGTCAATGAGGTGACGTAGATACACGGACAGCTCGTCGTGCTCGTCCGCTAACGTGGGGAAAAGGTGGACGTGGGCGGGGAGCGAAACGAGATATCGTCATCGAGAGCCATGGTCACTCCATTGCTGGATGAAGGGCCTTCCACCCCACGATCCGACAATGTAATTATCCACCTGGCACCTGCACACATGACGATTTAATCGACAAATAATCATGAGGTGGTAACAAAATAGTTTTTCTCTCTTCGGCAGATTATAACAATACAAGTGGGTTACACTTTAATTCTTATTCTTTCTTCGAGTAACTACTGCAGGTGACTTTATCACCAGCTGCTGCTTAAGTGACGTCACACACGCAGTCATACTTGAAAAAAGTTACATCGTAATCAAGGCAGTGTAATTCTTAATTATATGGGAAGGTTTAATTTTGTGAAAATAAATACCATTTAATCCATCAATGTATAGACCTTATCTGAGAAGTTCCTAATCTCATGTCAGTTTCACAATGTAATCCCAAATGTGCTGTCCATTCCCAGCCCACTCAGGATGCCCTGGGACTCCTCGTAAGTCCTGCCCCGGCTGCGCCCCTGTGGGTCGTCGTCGTCGGCGGCGTTGTTGTGACACCGGTGCTGCCCTCTCTCCTCTCTTCTGCGTTTTCCTTACCTGTAATTTTGACTTAATCTGTAATCTCGTTTTTTTCATTTCATAGTCAAAAGGACAAACACATTGGGAACATTTGTCCTGAACAAGTGGATCGTTTGGGATACTATGGTGTATGTGACTTGCATATTTGAAGCACCATCCGCATGATAAACGTTATGATGTTAGGTTAATCACTTTCATTAAGCAAAGCAAGCACAGTGCTGCACTGTTAATCAAGCCACTGAGAACCCAGCAGAGCCATCTGTGAGCTGTGAGTCGTCCATGTGTGAGAATGTTACGATGCACAATGGATGCACTTGCATCCAAACGAATGTTCCCCCTGTAGCACTAAAACACATTTCAAATTTAAGTTGAATTTGCACAAAGGTAGCAAACTTATGACTTCATGGTTGCGGTTCATCACATTCCTAATTATGTTTTATGAATGTCTGTTTACCCAGGAAGGCCTCACTGAATCTTAAGACTCTTTTTCAGGAGGATACTGCCAAGTTTTCACAGTAGGGAGCATTGGGATATTTGCCCAATAGCAATACCAGTTAGATTCAAACTAGATGCAAAGCTTTCGTGACTGCAGGAATTACTCTTTGGTTCTTTCGGTAAAGTCACGTAGAAATTGTTTTTAATTAAATAATAATAGAACACGACGTTTCGATTGCAACACAAACAACCATCATCAGGTACAAATGAATGAGAAAACAAACATAGTAAACTTGGAAATATAATGCAGTACAACACAGAGAGTCGGCCAACAAAACAGTCAACACCCCACCTGGTTGATTACGTTATTCCAAAGATTGCTAAATTTGAGAGAGAGAGAAAACATAGACACTGAGACACACAGAGAGAGACACACAGACAGACACACAAGCAGAGAGAGACAACCAAGAGACTCACAGAGAGAGACACACAGACAGACACACAAGCAGAAAGAGACTCACACAGAGACACAGAGAGACACACAGACACACGCACATGCAGAGAGAGAGACAACACAGAGTCACACAGAGAGACACACACATAGGCACACAAGCAAAGAGACTCACACAGTCAAACAGAGAGAGACACACACATAGGCACACAAGCAAAGAGAGACTCACACAGAGACAAACAGAGAGAGACACAACGTTTCTGTGTCGAGGCCTTAAATAGAGAGCCACGGGAGAAAACCAGATAACCTGGAGGAAACCAATGCAAAACAGGGGGAGAACATACAAACTCCACACAAAAAGGCACCCAAAACGGGAATAAAACTTAGACCCTTCTTGCTGTGAGACTGAAGTGTTACGAAGCCATTTATTTTTTTACACTTTCTATTAACTCACTCTGTCTGTTGTTGTTGTTGTCGTTGTATCCTCAAATCTTGTAACTAAATTTTAACCCACTTCCAAATGTGGTATCGACTGCAAACTTGGTATACGTATGTCATACTGATGCCAATACTATATTATATTAAACATATATTTTAAAACAGAATTTTTTATATGTTATGTTTCGGCTTGGGTCTAATTGTCCACGGTAAACTGACGTTGGCTGTAATTGACCACGGTCCCTTAAAGTTATGGCAAGCTTGGGGCAACTTCCTGGAGTCGTGGTGTTCTTCCATTACTAGTACGGTACATTTAATTAAAACGTGTTTTTTTAATGTTTTTTAATATTACTTGTTGAATGTACTTGTGACTAATGAGGCCTCGTTTTTAAAAGCACGAGCAATTTATAAGCTAAATTCGCTCCTCACAATGAGCTTTCCCCATTTCCCGCTAGATTCACGTACAAAGCAGCGGGGAGAACGTGCTTTCCAACATAAATGTCGGCTGCGTACGAGAGACTCCGATGCCTTAAGACAAAGATCCCCCGTATAGCCTGAACAAACTATTGGGGCAAGTGCTGTTAGCGAGCACCATGAAGGCTGGCACGGCACATGAGGGGGTGGGTGGCCAACACCATGCCCGGCCACCTTTGTCTCTCCAGTGTTGATGTTTACACACCACATCAGGTACTCATTTGAGGCCGAGTCGACCTCGGGGAGGCTTATAACTGGTTAAAATAATCGTCACTGGTGTCTGCCGTGAGCGGTAATCGAACTTGGGTCGCCGGGTTCACAGCGCAGTGCGCTAACCGCTACACTATCGCTCCCCACGAAGTGGAGCGCGAACCGCTACACTACCGTGTAGTGTGTTCTCTTGGCATAGAAAAAACACGGCGTCCCGCGAAGCCAGTGCATTGCCTATGAGATGATAATGTTCGATGACTGTTCGCATTCCAAATTAAAAAAACTGTTGATCGGGATTTTTTTTATTGCATTCCCATTAGGCCCCATGGCGTAAAGTGCAGTCTCCAACTCTCTTATCCGCTCCTTCTCTCTGGCTCGCTATATGTACTGTGAAAAAGGGCCATTGCCCGAAACAACACCTGTTACGTACGTTTCCTTTTAAAGCTCACGGTGCTATTGATAAATGCGTCGAGTCTTTTGTTAATTGTGCTCGTGCACAACTACCAACGCAGCATCACTAAATAATATGATTACGTGCGAAAGGGTGATAAGTTTGTCGTAGCCAAGGTCCCTTGACAATGTTACGTGTGCTCATGTACCATAACGGTGTCTTATTCATGAGGACTCCAAAACACCTGCATCACTTATGTAATACCAGCATAAATAACAACTAACAATTATTTGAAAATTATTTTAAGAACCGCATCAGTGTTTCCTAGTGTTTATGGTTCATATAATTTATTGTAAATACTAAATCAAATCCTCACTAAAGACAATACACTAAGGTTTGTTTGATATTATGCAATAACTTGGCAAAGTGGCTATTTTTTTACCAACCTAGGGTTACTAATTCATATATCAGGAGTCATTCCCAAAGGAGATATAGCAATTATATACAACTTTTAACATATGCATGTTATCTCATCTTACAGCTATCTCCATCTAGCATTGAGTTAGTATAATTTACTACAGGGATCAGCTGTGGAACTCATGTCAGCTAAAGTGCAATATTCACAACCATAGGAATACCATGGATTCTGGTTATGGCACGGTGGCCCTACCAGAAAGTTAAACTGTCACACAAATGATGCTGGCAGAATAAGGTTGGTGGCGTGATTTAGTGCTGGGCCATTTATCATTTAATACGCGAAACCCACAAATAGTAGGCCACTCTTACCAATCACATTGCAGGGTGTTAAATGTCCGTTTTCGCTGCATTGTGCAATTTGGCAATTCCAAGAAAATCATAATACGAGGAGGCGGCGGCGGCCACATGAATGTAACCAATCGCGATGCACAGGCGGGACTCAGTGGTGAGCATGTTCTCAATTAGCCAATCAGCCAACGAAACGAAAACAATTTATTCATATCGCCTAAACGGTGAAAAGTCGGCAATATGATACGGGATTATAGTCTTTATTTTGTTTTCCAAAACATAACATGCCACATTTCTTACTGCTAAATAATAATAATAAAATGAATGTATCATCATCTGCCATGTTCAATTTCACTGCTGGATAAAGGGCATCTCCAAAGAGTCACCATCTCTAACGATGCAACAATCCGCCTAGCGTCTGCACACAAACTGATTTCATAGCTCCGTCTCCTCTTTCAGTGTCCACCTGGACACGTTCCATTCCTTGACTGTTACTCGATCACTATTCTTTACCATCAGCGATCGTGTCTTCGAGCGACATGTCCTGAATTTGTCATTAGCTTACCTATGCTCTACATAAGTTTTGTTTTCCAAAAAAATACAAATTTGGCCAAATTGCTTACTCGAGTAATAATTAAAACCGGTGACATTATTCACGAGCGGTGCAAGAGCACTTTGATGCCATTCATCTTCTAGCGCTGGTGGCATTGCTTAAACGCACACACTCCAACACTCGCATTGCCCCTTTCCCAACCCGCAGCTTCAGTGAGCAGCTTTAATCAAGGCCACACGTTGGACAGTTATTACCCAACTCGACAAACCCACGATGTCCGCTGCCGGGGTGGGCTGGGAGCAAGATTGTTAGGGCAAACGGCATTCATAAGCTGTTAATATACAGCACCGCAAAGCACAGCTGCCCACAGTCAAACGAGCACAAGAGACGTAACCAGACCACACGAGAAAAGGCAAACTGTCACAAACCAGTCAATCAAGTGAGCCTTCATAATTGTAATACGGCAGTCCTCGACTTACGAACGGGTTCCATTCCTGAGCCACGTTCCCAAGTCCAACGGTTTGTAAGTCGGAAAACAATAATGCACCATATTGAAATGCCGTTACGGTCAGTGTTATAAAATCTGTTATGGTTCAACAAAAGGAAGCATTGTTAAACTCATAAACATAGAATAAATATTGTACATGTGCATGTAATACTGTAATAAATATTGTGTAGTAAATAAAGCATAACATAAAATAACAAATAGAAAAAAAAGTTTAATTTTAACCGACCCAGAGTCCCAATGCTGGCGTGCTTAACGGAAGGGGCGCAGTGATTCCGCACAATTGCGCACACACACATCCAACGATCCCCCGTGTAACCTTCACAGGATGGTAGGGCAAGTGCTGTTAGCGAGCAGCGCCTATGAAGGCTGCACAGGAGGGGCTGGGTGGCCAACACCACGCCCTCTGACTCGCCAGTGGCCATGTTTACACAAGGCACCAGGTACTCATTTGAGGCTGAGTCGACCTAGGGGTGGCTCCACACCCATTCAGATAATCGTCACTGGTGTCGTGAGCAGGAATTTAACTCGGGTCAGAGTTCAATGCACAAACTTTTAAACACTCACTTCCACGCACAATAGCTGCACGTGCGCACCCACAAAGACAAAGATCCCCCATATAGCCTTAACAGACATAGTAGTAGATACTACTATGGTCAGTAGTTACTACAGTCAGTAAATACTACTATACAGTCACTACTGGCTAAGTAGATACTGTGCAGTCAGTAGATACAACTACAGAGTCAATAGATACTACTTACTCTGTTGTATGTAGGGTGTGTATGAATATATATCTACGCGGGGGTAACTTTTGGACTTCTGCAAGCCTCTTATCATTTTGTTGGTGGAGAAATGGACAAACGGCCCAACGGGCTTTCAGAATAGCTTAGTAAAGGTGTATGTATATGTAATGTTTTAAAGATAAGTTTTGAAATATATTTTTTCCCGGGCAACGCCGGGTACTTACCGCTAGTTACTTAATAATACGCTTCCAGGCCGTACTCAGCCTGTAGCTGTCAGAGCAGTTAAAATTATTTGTATTTCTCTCAATTTCAATGGATTCTCGAATTAGTCTCAGCCAGTAATAATTAGTTTTACACAACACTTCAACTTTATCAAAATCAATTGAGTGTCCTTGTTGGCAAGCATGTTCTGCAACTATCGAGAGTTGTGTTTGAGAGTATTTAATATGTATTTAGTCTTCTTTTAGTCTTACGCTAATGTTATATCCCGTCTGTCCAACACACCAGTGGGCTGAAGCAATAACTAATTTGCGCGTTGTTTACGTGACAAACCTTACTGGCTGTGTCGGGTGGTGGAGGGTTACAACACATTTATACCTACGCGGTCTAACCCAAAAACCTTTATTATGAATAATAAATTATCATAACAGCAGTGACGTTCGCTCAAATGACAATCACAATCGCAATCACAATCGCATTGTGCTTCCGATTGATTACCATTGACAAAATTATAATTGTGAGTGTCCCCCCCAGGTCTGGACAGAATCCCATTCAACGTATAGAAAAATACACACGCAGGCAGTAGGGGAGATCTACGACAGAACCGTACACCAGAAACAGAGCAGCCGGAAAGGGAAACACACAACAGCAGTTTCAGCAAAGCCTTACTTTCATCTGAGTCACAGCAGCTTGGCGGAGCGGGGCTTGCGTGCAGGCGGGAGGAGCTGCCGCGCCGCCAGTGGCCACTGCCGCTGCATGCGTGCTGCACCGTGCTGACATCGTCAGAGTCATCGTCAAACATCTTACCGTCAGGACCGGGGTCCATGAAGCTCAGGGCTGTGTAACAAGAGGTGGTCAGAAACTCCGACAACCTGCCTGCCTGCACCCTGCGGTGGGAAGGAGTGCGCGAGGGGTGTGCGGGGAGGAGACGACAAGAGAGAGGGAGAGATGATCGCGTGGAACGAGGCAGCGCAGCTATACATTGAAAAACCGTGCAGCGCATCAACAGGAGGCTCACTTTGTAATGTAATAACGTACGGCCCTTTGTCAATCCACCACTGCTAGATGAAGGCTTCACCACACTCTTGACAGTCATGGGAGCTGTTTGATCATACTTTGCTTCAATGGTCAGTGTGGGTTGTGGGTTGGTAAAAGAGAGGGGACGTAGCTCAGGACCGGTTCAGATATCGCTCGCCATCGATGTCAGCCACGGCCAGGAATCGGACTAAGGCCAAATGGTTGCCACCGGGTTTATAGTGCAGTACGCTAACCACTGCGTCAGTGCTCTAACCCCCTCGTTATATCTTCTTACCTATAAACGTCACTTTTTGTCTGTCTGTCTGTCTGTCTGTCCGGCTGTCCGTCTGTCTGTCTGCGTACGCTCGCTTGCGAGGGATTTGGCGCTCGGGCCGTGGGGTTTAGGACGAAAAAAAATTGCCGGCGGGCACGCCCCCGGCTCCGCGGTGGGAATAGGCATTTCCGATTTTTCGTCTCTAAACTTTAAATCGGTCCGATTATCGATTTAGTGCGATTTCTCTTTATTTATTTATTTACTTTTGCCGACCGGCACGTGACGAGGCACGCATTTGCGCATGCGCGAGGGCGGTTGCCCCTGCCAACGGGCGGCAACGCCGTCGCTGCGGGGTGGACGCCATTTTTAATTCACGTTAAAAATATGCGCACGCGTTAACACGCCACGCTGAGGTAAATTCGTCAAAGTTTCACGTCCTCTTCACTCCCCCCCCCACCCCAATGTGCGCACTTACTATTATAGGGTCGGTAGATAATAAAATTATAGCGATTACACAGTATTATTCTAGCGCGGGGGGGGGGGTAGCGGCCCCAGTACCCAGCCTTGGCCGGGTGGGCAATCTAGGCGAGGCCGGAGGCTCTGCACGGTACTAGGCCTCGACACCCCACACGTGTCAGGCGAAGACTTTGTGCTATAAACTCGATATACCCAGCGTTGCCCGGGGGGAAAATACATTTAAAATCTTCTGAAAACTTTAAAACATTACATACCAATGAAAATACAACTGTAATTACTTCTTTTTAAACCTGACCGAGCCAAGAATCGATTCTCTGAATCGCGCAAAGTAATCGAAGGTTCTAGACTCCTTTAGAATCGGCCGATTCCCGTTTACTATAAGTTGGTTATAGAGTCGATATAAACTGCTACGAGCGGAAAATATCCGGCGTTGACCGGGGCAAACATATAATTATGAACTCCTGAAAACTTTAAAACATAACATACCAATGAAAATAAGACTCTGTAATTAAAAATGTAAACCTCCTACGCGCCAGGAATCGATTCTTTGAATCGCGAAAAAGAATCATCGAAAGTTGGAGATTCCGTTAGACTCGCCCTATTCCAGTTTTAAAAACTGTATATCGCCAAGTTTGCTCAACATTTCCAACAGACACACACATTCACACATTTAGCTTTTACATTTAACATACAAAACGTCAGCATGTACTGCTGTCATCATAGGCAAAAAATATATACACCCTCACCACTCTCCCTCACTCACCATCACTCACTCACACCACTCACCCTCACCACTCACCCCTCACGCTCACCACTCACCCTCACCACCTCACCACTCACCCTCACCACCTCACCACTCACCCTCACCACCTCACCACTCACCCTCACCACCTCACCACTCACTACTCACTCTCACCACTCACCACTCTTCCTCACCACTCTTCCTCACCACTCTTCCTCACCACTCTTCCTCAC
>CM025682.1:673630-683928 GCA_014621495.2 Entosphenus tridentatus | reverse complement strand
TGCGAGTTGTGTGTGTGCGAGTTGTGTGTGTGCGAGTTGTGTGTGTGTGTGATTCGATGTGTCTGTAGGTCGATGTATGTGTGCGTAAGTCAATGTGTGTTAGCCGCTGTGTGTGTGAGTTGATGTGTGTGTGAGTTGCTGTGTGTGCATGGCTCCATGTGTGTGTGTAAGTCCATTTGTTTGTGTGTGTAAGTCCATATGTGTGTGTGTAAGTCGACGTGCGTGTGTAAGTGGATTTGTGTGTGTAAGTCGATGTGTGTGTGTTTTTGTCCATGTGTGTGTGAGTCCATGTGTGTGTGAGTCCATGTATGTGTGAGTCGATGTGTGTGTGTGTAAGTCCAATAGTGTGTGTGTGTGTGTGTAAGTCGATGTGTGTGTGTGTAAGTCGATGTGTGTGTGTTTTTGTCCATGTGTGTGTGAGTCCATGTGTGTGTGAGTCCATGTATGTGTGAGTCGATGTGTGTGTGTGTAAGTCCAATAGTGTGTGTGTGTAAGTCGATGTGTGAGTCTGACGTGTGTGTATTTGAGTCCATGTGTGTGTGTAAGTCCATGTGTGTGTGTGTGTAAGTCCATGTGTGTGTGTGTAAGTCCATGTGTGTGTGTGTATAAGTCCATGTGTGTGTAAGTCCATATGTGTGTGTGTAAGTCCATATGTGTGTGTGTAAGTCCATGTGTGTGTGTGTGTAAGTCGATGTGTGTGTGTAAGTCAATAGTCAATGTGTGTGTGTGTAAGTCACTGTGCGTGTTTGAGTCCGTGTGTGTGTGTGTGTGCAAGTCGATATGTTAGGGTGTGTGGGTCCATGTGTTTGGGTGTGTGGGTCGATGTCTGTGTGTGTGTGTGTAAGTCAATGTGTGTGTGTCTTTTTCGCCCGGGAAATGCCGGGTACTTCCCGCTAGTTTACCAATAGGCACAATTATTACCCGCGGTCATGTCCAAGTCGGAGATGTATATTTTGTGAGCTCACCTCTCGTGGGGTTTTATGTCCGTCTCTGAGGAAGCGACAACAACCATAGCGGCCCTGAAGGGAGTAACGGAGAGAAGAGAGGCGGCACAAACCATTAATTTACACCAGTGGTTCTTAACCTTTACTGCAGCCTTGTACCCCTTTGGTTGTCAATCGTGAAAAAAAATGTTAATACATATAGGTTTAATAAAACCAAGTCGTTGTACTTACTTTCCCATGCTTAATTTGTATTTCGATGATTTACCTTCTAAAAAAATCTGGCATGTTTGGCACCCCCAGAAAGGACATCTTCCACCCCTAGGGGGTGTGTGCACCCCAGGTTAAAAACCACTGCATTAGAGACCAGGGTCAATGTCATTTTACAGCAATGATTCAATTATTAAATTATGATTCGATTATAATGCAGTAGAACCCCTCTTAACAACGGTAATTGGCTACCTAAAAACAGTCTTTAAGTGAGTTGGTCATTAAGCAAATATAAGAAATACATGTTAAAGGCTTAATTCGTTCCCATAGCATTGAAAGTTACCCTTTTTTACCCCAAAAAGTACTGTATAATATTTTGGCAATGGATATGAATACATAAAGATACCAACAATATTATAAACACATACTATTAAAAAAACATGGTTAATCAATGCATTAATTAATATTTACTGTACCAACAAAAGCATGTCGTTAACAGGGGAATGGTCGATAAGCGAACACATTGGGCTCGATGGAGGCCTGACGTTAAGCGATTAGCCGTTAACAGGGGTGCTCGTTAAGAGGGGTTCCACTGTAAACTGTTAGCGAATACATCCCCAACTCTCTGCTTGATTCCTTCTCTCTCTGCTTGCAAGTATCTCCTCAAAACATTAGTATTCAAGCGAGCCTTAAACTCTACTATAATTACCTTTCTGTGAATGGGTGAGTGGGTCAGTGAGTGGGTGGGTGGGTAAGTGGGTGTTTGAGCAAATGGGGCGGAGGAGCAACGCTCACAACCACAAGCAGAGCACCGATAGGGTGAAACGTAGCAAGTTGGCACAGTGGAGAGCACAGGTGGTGCATCTGCCGTTATCTCAATCAATCAACCCATACCACCTGTGTCTGTGCCGTGAGCTCTTCCAAGTCACCCTTCGAAACTTCACTTGGCCTCAAAGTGTACCTAGCATGGCACAACCGCCATGGTGACATCACCACCACTTAGTGGCGAAAGGCGGTTGTTGTTATTGTTGTTGTTGGTCGAGTTGGCGCGGGGCTGTGAGGTCGACTCAGCCTCCAATGAGTGCCTGGTGGGTTGTGTAAAACAACCCCACGAGGGAGACAAAGACCGTCAGGCTTGGTGCTGGCGAGCCACCAACTTACGCGCTGTGCCAGCCTTCAGAGGTGCTCGCGAACAGCACTTTCCCCTACAGTCTGTTAAGGCTATACGGGGGATCTTTGTGAGTGGGTGGGTGGATGTGCGAGTGAGTGGGTGAAAGGTTGGGTTGGTGAGCGTGTGGGTGCTTCCTTTCTCTCTTTCCCCTTCGCAGTCTTCGTAAGTAATTCTGTGCTCAGTCATTTGTTACATTATAGGTGCATGAACAATTTTAGTTTGTTATGGATACCACCCGAAATATAATAGGGATAAATTATGGAGAAAACAGTATTTCATTTCAACGCTCCAAAATAGCATCAATATGTATTATATTCTTTGCACGTATGTATGTTGAACTTCTTTACCACCGTACGTCGCCAACCGCGCTTCTCGGAGGTGTGGGAGAAGGAAGTAGCCACTCTGACGTTTCCCTCATCATTCAATGAAGCGCAAGATGAGGATCAACATAAACCATTGGGTTGTCTATAAATGGATCACCCTGTATTGTTATCATTCAATTATACAGGTGGAGTGAGTCTAACTGAGTCGCAGACGTTGTTCCTTTTTAGAGGTAACACATTTATTTGTAACACGCAACACAAAGGGGTAACTGCCCCTTCACCAGATACAGCCTAGGGTGGTGACCACCCAGCTAACTACTCTGTACAGAGGAGTTACTGCTACGAAGGGTCGGGCCTCACTTGGGTTCGCGACCACGTGTTTGCCTCGTAAGACGTAGAGCTTCCAACTTGAGACGTAAGTGAGGTGTCTGTTATAAAAGTTACCCACCAAAGGCATTTGAAAGACATTCGGTCCTCAATAAGGAGAGGTTCTCCACCCCTGGTTTACACACACACAAAGATTCCCCGTATAGCTTATTCAGGCTGTTGGAGCAAGTGCTCCGAGTGAGAACCGTGCCTGGCCACCTTTCTCTCCCTCGCGTTGGTGTTGTACCCACTGCACCAGGTACTTATTTAAGACCCAGTCAACCTATGTGAGGCCAAGCACCTGTCCGGATATTCGGCACTCTCACCCAGGCGTACACACCTGCAACTTGGAGGTGATCTCATCCTTGGTGATCATCACAAGGTCTATGTCCTCGACGGCGAACGCGGGGTAGGAGATGATGGAAAGCAGCCCCGCATCGATTTCTTTGGATGTGGATGCCCGTGGCAGCATGGAGTGCAGGATCGACTGCTCCGTCACAACACCGCCCGCAATGAAACACACGGATCATTGAGCCAGCGAAGGGGAAAAATTGCATCATACACTGACAGAATTGTGTGTGTGTGGCCAGATACAAATTGGTCACACACACAAATTTCCCATAAAAGACACACCCCCGACTTTTGCTTTAAAATACTGAGTAAAGAAGTGCGTCTTATAATCCAGAGAATACAGTATTCAAACAAGCAGGCCAATGCTGCATAAACCTTGTGACTCACAGGGGAGGTTGCCACTGGGTATCCCCTAGGATAGGCTGCCGTAGAGCAATGGAATGGTTGAGATGAGCTGTGATGCAAGGTGCTTTGAGATGCTGAGATAATTAAGTAGCCTATAAATGTGGCAGAGTAAATTGGCAGTCAGTGAATTAATTGGGTATCTAGAGATTGATACCCCCAGATATTTGAGGTACAGTCATACCTTGACAAATGCTGTTTTACCAAACTTGTGTTTAAGCTATACACGGTTTATTTATTGAGGTACGTTTTTCAGAACAGAGATAATATTTCGTATATACGAAGTTTGTTTGCATGTATCCACGTATGTTGAACTTCTTTCTCACCATACACAGCCAACTGCGCTAATCGGAGGTACGGTATGCGTTCACTAACAAATTGACGTTTGATCAATTTGTAAGTGAACACACACCAGTGTCCAATCAATGGGCTGGAAGAGGCCTGCAGTTGTAAAATATTAGGATTCCCATTCCTCAGAGGTGGCACAGTGGCTCAGAGGTTGCAGCGCTGATCTGGCACCACTCAGGTCCTGGGATTCAAGCCAGGCAGCTGCCCGTGATTAACGTGGGTCCCTCAAGCGTGGCAAGCTGATGGTCTCAGTCCGGCCACCGATGTCTGCACTGAATATAAACATCGAGTCAACCATAATGCGACAAACATTTGTCCTTGTAGCAGGGCAAAAGTGGGGGAAATCTGGCCCTGGCGTGGATATGAGGTAATTTATGCCATTAAATCTCCCTCAGCAGATTGTTATCTAGCACGGACCAGATTCACTGATCTGCGAGAATTCCGAATAAATTATTCTCATGCCACGACGCTGTTAGCACATCGGGGATAAAACTGAGCCAAAAGTAAAATTAAATATTAAGTAAGATGCCCCTGCTCATGATAACTGCTTTACATAAGATTCTACAGAATAGTGCCAGTTCTGACATGTGACCTAAGGTCACAAGGGCACTTCAAAATAAATTCTGCCATCAAGGCTCCAGTTTGGAGTCTCTTGCTCATTGGCGCTAAAGAGATAAGGCAACTATTTTTATTAAAAATGAGACCATTCGCATGCTCATGTGGAAAAAAAACATCTCATGAGTGAGTGAGTATGAGCACAAAGACATACAAAAGGCTTCTCTCCACCCAAACCAGATGTTTTTAGGAATGACAAGTCAAGATTGTAGCAAAAACATAAAGAAGAAACGAAGCAGAGTTACCAGTAGCTTAAAAACGTATGTAACGATTTCTAAATATAAAATATTTACCTAAGCTCACATTCCTATGCGTCCAACACAAAGTTTTTTTTGAACATCCATTCCCTCCTTCCACCACACCACCTTACCAAACATTCCTGCCTAGTTGGAGGTTGGTTCACCATTGTGTAACCTCATGTGATACAACACTGGGTCCCCCCTTAGGCGGAGGGACAGAGGCACAGAAAGGAATAAGGCCTTCGGTGGTTTCTGCGGACACAACTGAGCGCAGTCTGGCACCAAATTGGCATGGGCCAAGGTCCGGCATGCGGTGAACTAGCCATGCAAACGCTGGGGTAGGTTTATGTAATTTCTCCACTGGCTTTGCGAGTGCTATTCTCCCCCATTCCCGTGCCGAGTAGCCGTTAACAATTGCGCACAAAAAAAAATACTGCCAAAAAGGTCCCATTTTGTAGCTGCTCACCCCAAGCTATAAATGCTCTGATAGTGCATTGTCTTTGTACTGCTAGCCTTTTGCCATTCTCTGGTCTGATATTGGTGAGGCTACATCCTAAAGAAGGTTGTCTCCAGTGTAGATCAATCAGTTAAAAAGATAATGCATCTATTATCAGAGCACGTTGGTTTACATGTTCACCACAAGTACATGTGGTTACTGTTGACATGATTACTTGCAAAAAGGTTTCTATTTGGTGTTTGAACATCTTAACACATGTTTCATTTCCAGAAAGAATAAAACCTATTCTTATTTTTTCATAATTGCGCACTATTTTTTTTAAATGTTTTTATTTTAAATGTTTAGAACATTTTTGCAATTTTGTATTAAACCTAGCATGCCTGGGCGGCTAAGCGCGACAAGTGCATTTCTGGTGGCCGTAGGAGTAGAAAGCATTGGAAAAACAACTACTGAATGTTTATCCTCATAAATTGAGCCTTTACAAATTAAAGTCTCATGATGATGGGAAGTTCTCATCCCTATTAAATAAACAAGACCATTACAAAATTCACTCAAGACTGAAAAGGTTCTACAATTCCAAACCACTTGTTTTTTGGCATGTAGAACATGACTTTGCATGTTCAATTTGATATACCAATAGGACCCTATAACTGGTACAGCAATTCACAAAACCCGAGTTTCCAAGGACCTGTGCAAGGCGGTTTAATAAAAGAACGGTGACACCAAGCACAGGGTTTCAGGAGAAAACAATCTGTCACTTGTCCAACATCACAACTAATTAAAATCGGACAAGCCTGAGACAGACATGAATTCACTGTACTCGTATCTCCTGACCGCACGCTTGCCGAGTGACGTTACATTTAGTAACGTGCCACACTTTTCTAAGAAGCCACCCTCCTCCGGTCGACGTTTATTTTTGGCGCAAGTTATTCCTGGTGGTGGCATTGACGTGACCCAGACGAATGCCTCGAGGCCCAGGAGCATCGTTATGTACCCTGCCTAATGGACAACCACATTGGCAGCGCACTTCAACTTCTCCTCTGTCTAAGCCAGAAGTCCCACAACTGCATTAGATCGGCTGCTCAGATCTCTCCTCTGCACGTACTCCTATTCGGCGCCTCTCATCCCGTGGTGTCCGCTGCCCTCACATCTCATTCCATTGCATCCTTCCA
Source organism: Entosphenus tridentatus (assembly GCA_014621495.2). Taxonomy (NCBI): domain Eukaryota; kingdom Metazoa; phylum Chordata; class Hyperoartia; order Petromyzontiformes; family Petromyzontidae; genus Entosphenus; species Entosphenus tridentatus. Next base: position 677,333 of record CM025682.1, on the reverse strand, counting down.
AGTCAAACATGGCCTCCCTCTGTTCCTCCTGTCATATACAGGTGGCATCTCCTTAGTCCTTCGAATTCCATATTATTTGTGTCTTCTCAAAAGCGAACTTCTACCGCTCTCATATTTTCGGTCCTCATATATCCCTGTCAAGCTGTATAAGGTCACCTGCTTCTATGCATGTCTTGTGCTCTATATGCCTAATGGCTAGGCATATTTGCTAATTAAAATCGATTCTTATGCTCACAATACAAGGATAAAATTGTCCTGTCCATAAAATAATACATTATTTATGACCTTTGTAAATCATATGCATAAGATACGTGAAAACTACATATTGGTAAAAAGTGAACCAAACTGTACAAACGAGATGGTAAAACGAATACAAATGAGGGAGAAAAAAAAGTGACAAAAAATATCAATTCCTGAATTTAATTACGACCCTGAATCTGTACAATTCATGGAATACCTACTCAGAATTGTAAACAATAATGAACTTTAATTTATCAATAGAAGCCTCAAGGAGGCATATAGCTTCTGCAAGCTCGGAGAGAGGCAGGAGAGGACAATGCAGCGAATCCATTGTTGTGCTGTGCTTATACGCTTTCACCAACCCACACTGACCATCGTGGTGAAGCATAGTAATTTAACCCCCATAACCGACACGGTATGGGGAGGCCCTCATCCAGCAGTGGATTAAAAAAGAGCTGCACATGATCAATGTTCGGAATCGCTCAGCTCCTTCCCATTCAGGGTCACGATTAGGGGTACATTGAGATATCATTATTTATTTACACAGAGGAAAATATAGCAACCTCCAGTAGTTTTAGAGGTCAAAAGGTATATGAATACAAAATTATTGACTCTTACACATGCAATGTGACGCATGTAAAATGTGAACTTCATCATTAAAATAAATGTATTAATAGATATATGACAACACACCGACTAATTTACATTCACGCAATATTTAAAAAGCTGATAATGCGCTTAGCTTAATGCTAAAGTTGTAAAAAATTACCAAGCAGCTGCAGTAGTAATATTGCTCAACTCGGAGAAAGATACCTTTAGCAGTTATTCCACTCATCAAAAGCTAATATAAGCAGAACCCCGTTGTGTGCCTCCACTATTTGATATCCAAATAAGCTGTCCCATCAGCAGTCAGGCTCATGAAGCAAATGCCGATGGATTATATATGTATGTTGAACTTCTTTTGCACCGTACGTAGCCAACCGTGTTAATCGGAGGTGAAGGATAAAGGCAACAAACTAAACACAAAAAGCAGTTCTCAATGATTAGCAGCTATTGGCCAAAGAGCACTCCTTATAAAATATGGGACAACGTTCAAAACGTGTGGAGACACAGAAGCAAACTGATCAAAAGGTCACTCGCTCATCAGCTTTCTCACGCAGCCGTCTAGCTAGCGCTTTACAAAAGGCAATAAACTAAACACAAAAAGCAGTTCTCAATGATTAGCAGATATTGGCCAAAGAGCACTCCTTATAAAATATGGGACAACGTTCAAAACGTGTGGAGACACAGAAACGAACTGATCAAAATGTCACTCATCAGCTTTCTCACACAGCCGTCTAGCTAGCGCTTTACAAGCTCTGGACACGAAAGCATTGACAGATGCGAAGGAAAATCATTCCACTTGTTTAGGGCCTTTACCTGGCAGTGCTGGACTTCGTCAGGAAGCACATGGATGATGGACTTGGGGCCCCCATGTGCTCCAAACAAATCCAACTCGTCGATGGCCTCCAGCGCAGCCTGCGAGAGAAAGAGGGCAGAGTTGGGCTGCTTCGAAACACTAAGGTGACGTTTAATCCACGAGACTGGAGTGCAACACTGATGAGACGACGGAGAAAAAAAAGTGTGGCTTGTGTCTTTGCCCATGCAATAATGGTGTCACTGACTGAAAGCATCCATTAACAATGCAAACTATTGGATTATGATAGTGCATAGCTGATGCTTATATTTAGAAAAACATTTGTTTGCATCGTCATGGTCATGAATCTTAAAGAACAATATAGTACATTTAGTATTTGTGCCTTATACACAATAGCTACAGTGAAGTCACTATGTTTCACAGATGGGTGAAGTCTGCTCGCAGGGGCGACGCTGCTATGCAGTTTTACAAAATGCCCCATTTGGACCATGACGCCGGCACAAATGGCCTTTAACCAACAAGGTCATGGGCTATTTCCACATCCACTGTGAAGCATTTGGCACATAGTAAATATTGTTAATACACCTGTAGCATTAACCAGGGAGGGAGGGAGGAGTTACTGGGCTCCAATCACAAACCTCTGCGAAAATCGACAAACGCACTATTGCTCGACCATGTCACGCCCAGTGCCCCTGTGAAATATTTGCGCAAGTCAACAAAACAGTGTCAGGCAACAGAAAGTTAAAACCAAGTACAGTAAAACCTTGGATTGCGAGCATAATTCGTTCCGGAAACATGTTTGTAATCCAAAGCACTCGAAGATCAAAGCACTCGTATATCAGTTGTGATCACGTGACGCTCGGCAAATAAAGTGTATACGTACTACTCGTATTGCAAGACCTCGCTCGCTTATCAAATAAAAATTTACATAAAATTTTGCTCGTCTTGAAAAACACTCGCAGACCAAGTTACTCCCAATCCAAGGTTTTACTGTAGTTAAACACTTTGTTGCACAAACCTTGGCAGTGCCAATGGAGCTGGCATTGAGCTCAGGGATGCCTTGGTTGGTCTTGTCACCTCTCTCCCACATCCCATAATCCTTAAGAAGGAGAAGTGCAGCATTAGTGCATCAACACCACTGAGAATTCCTCTTCTTGCAAAGCCACGGAGCACCACATGAAGTATAAAGTTTAGAATATATCTGAACCAATGACCTTACAGGAGCAATATGGTAAAAAAAAGAGATTAAGCAGTATTAATTCTATAATCATAACAGCCATTACAGTAGACACTAGTACTTGATTTGTACATTCAGCATCGTCCTTAAAGTCTTTCTTACCTATAAAAGTATCCGCGCGCTCGCGCTTGCGGGGGATTTAGCACTCGGACGGTGGGCTATATGTAGAAAAAAAATTGCCAGGCGGCACGCCCTAAGCCCCGCGGTGGGAATAGGCTATTTCGTTTTCCAATCCCTAAACTTTAAAGTAGTTTAATTAACACATTTGTGCCGTTTCTATTATTAATTATTTACTTATTGCTCGACATCGACCGTACCAACTGACGCCAATTGCGTGGGGGGGGGGGCGGACCCTGCCAAGTCATGCGCGTTCGCTTGAGCTCACGAGCCACATTTTATTTTACGCGTTTAACATGGAATAGAAATACACATCACGCTGTCGATTTCTCTTCACAGTGTGATGTCCTCTTCCCCCCCACCCCAATGCGTGCAGTTACTGATATAAAGTCCTTAGATATTATTTAATATTATTAAAGCGGTTACATAGTATCATTCTGGCGAGGGCGGGGGGATGGTGGGGGGGGCGGGGGTAGCGGCCCAGCTCGCAGCCTGGCAACGTCTCACCTCCTCCGGCTTGCCAATCTAGGCGAGGCCGCGGGCTCTGCACGGGACAAGGCGTCACCACACCAATGTAAAGTACAATTTTATTGCATCTTTCGCTAAGAATTGAAGGTTTATTATTTACTATTATTAAACAAATACGTTTACAAATATTACAATGATAATGTTTGTGTGCACATAACAACTCT